>JAVKPL010012944.1:0-65907 GCA_032173675.1 Gastrolobium villosum | reverse complement strand
AATTTACAAGTATATTTGTAATTTAAATTTTGTAATTTTGTTCCTCCAAAGTGTTATGGAGTTTCTTTAATTATTTGTAATTAGAGAAATAGGCTAGTGGCGTATAGACGACAAGCGGCCGTTGCTTAAAGAAGCAAAAAGGACAAAAGCGCGAGCACCATGGCTATCTCAATATAAACTGTTTATATGTATGTGTGATTAGAACGTCTAGTATGCATAAATTGGGCAAATCGCGTTTGTATGGTTATTATGTTTGTCCAATAACGACTAGTGTATACCGATAGATGTTTGACATAGGTAACGACTAGCATGATAACTTACAATATGCGTTTGATGGGACCTAATTAACCCCAAGATAAAAGGAACCCTTAAAAGGAATAAATAATTAAGCATATGATTATCTCCCACCACCAATGCTACTCAAAACTCTTCTACGTAGTGGTGCTCCACAACTCAGTTGGGACCCACTATTTCGTTGGGCTAGAGTAGTGTTTGAAGTGTAAGACACTTAGGGTGCTGGTTTAATGCTTAACTAAGACATAAGTTGCAGGCACAGCCGGACTTATGTGCTTAGGGTAATGGTGCTAGGTTGGTTGCATGAGATGCACCACTAAGTGACAAAGAGTTGTCAACCTAAAGTTAAGAGAGGGTATGAGATACTGTTGATAAAGATCAACCATTTATTTAAATTAATCTTGCGGTCTCAGACGGAGGTTAAAATAAATAATCGCACTCTTAAACCCACTAAGGTAAAATCTAAAGTAGATTAACCCTAAGTCAAAAGGAAGGGTCATTGACTTAGATAAAATAGTGGGAGGGGCAAATTATTTCAAGTCTTTAATAATTTGCTTTTAACTACATAACCGTATATTAACTAAAACTATCTTTACATCCTTTTCAGCTTATAGTATGACTAATCCACTGTCACTGCGTTCAATACTCGATACGAATAAACTGACCGGTTCGAATTTTATGGACTGGTATCGGAACCTAAGAATAGTTCTAAGGGCCGAAAAGATTGCCTACGTTTTAGATGCTGTAATACCCGTAGCTCCACGGGAAGGGGAAGAAGGGTTTGCGGAATTTGATTTCGTAACCCATCAACAGCACTTGGATGACAATGTGATGGCAGTATGCATCATGTTGGCATCCATGTCGCCTGAACTGCAAAAGCAGCATGAGCATATGGATGCTCCCTCTATTATCGTACATCTCAAGGAGTTGTATGATATTAAAGGCAGGCATGAGAGGTATGAGGCCTCAAGAGAACTGTTCTCTTGTAGGATGACTGAGAGCATGTCTGTTGCCAGCCATGTTCTCAAGATGATCGGGCTGATTGAGAAGCTAGGAAACCTAGGCTTCATCATGGATGCCGAGCTAAGTAATGACTTAGTCCTCACCTCACTTCCACCTTCCTTCAGTCAATTCATCATGAATTACAATATGCATGGGATGCAAGTGAGCTTGCCTGAGTTGTTAAGCATGTTAACAACAGCTGAAGTGTCTATCAAGAAGGATAGGACACAGGCTCTTTTGATTGGTGGGCCTAGCAAGGCCAAGGGAAAGGGTAAGGAGCCTGCAAAAGGTGACCCCCTTAAGCCCAAAGGAAAATCCAAGAAGAAGAAGGGCAAGAAGAAGGGTAAGAAGGCACCTAAGGACAAGGGTGATGCTGAGTGCTTCCATTGTGGCAAGAAAGGCCACTGGAAGAGGAATTGTCCAGACTACCTGAACAATGTGAAGGACAAGAAGCATGGTGATGCTTCTGCCTCAGGTATTTTCATGATTGAGATAAATTATTCTTATGCTAATCCATCCTCATGGGTATTAGATACCGGGTGTGGTTCTCATATCTGCAATATGTTGCAGGTACTTAGGAGCCCAAGGAGATTGGATAGAAACGAGGTGGATCTCCGCGTTGGTAATGGAGCAAGAGTTGCTGCTCATTCAGTTGGAGATGCTGACCTTATTTTGCCTACGGGCCTTTTACTGCATTTGAATAATTGTCTTTATGTTCCGCAAATTTCTAGAAACATTATTTCAATTTCTTGTTTAGAACAAGATGGATATACTTTCAGTATTAGGAATGGTACTTTTTCTATCATTTTGAATGATATGGTTTACGGTACTGCTTCTTTAATAAATGGATTGTATGTGTTGGAAATGGGAAATGAAGTGCTCAATATAGATGTGAAACGACCTAGGACGGATAATCAATCTTATCTTTGGCACTGTAGACTAGGGCACATAAATGAAACAAGATTGTCTAGGATGCATAGAGATGGATACCTGGACTCCATGGATTTGGAATCCTATGGACAGTGTGAATCTTGTCTAGCTGGGAAAATGATTCAACAAAAGCCCAAAGGGCTTGAGAGTCATAGGGCTAGTGAGTTATTAGAACTCATTCATACTGATGTATGTGGCCCAATGTCTATTGAGGCTAGAGGTGGATATTCTTATTTCATTACCTTTACAGATGACAAATCAAGATTTGGGTATATATACCTAATGAGATATAAATCTGAAGCTTTTGAAAAGTTCAAAGAGTTTAGGAATGAGGTGGAGAAACAGCGTGGCAAGATGATTAAGACATTACGATCAGATCGTGGTGGTGAATATTTGAGCCACGAGTTTCAGGGTTATCTGAGAGAAAATGGAATTCTCTCACAATTTACCGCTCCTTACACACCACACCAAAACGGTGTCTCCGAAAGGAGAAACAGGACCTTGTTAGACATGGTTAGGTCTATGATGAGTGAGACTCAACTTCCAAAATCGTTTTGGGGATATGCCTTAGACACAGCGGCATACCTTCTAAATAGGGTACCGTCTAAATCTGTTCAGACCACACCATATGAGATATGGAGTGGTAAGAGACCCAACCTGAGTTACCTCAGGGTATGGGGATCGCCAGCTTATGTCAAAGCGTTGACATCAGACAAGCTTAGTGCTAAGAGTACTAAATGTCTATTTGTGGGGTATCCTAAAGGTACTAAGGGATACTACTTCTACTCCATGGAAGAACACAAAGTGTTTGTTTCAAAGAATGCTGAGTTCCTTGAGAAGGATTTGATCTCTCAAGGAGGCAGTGGGAGTAAGATTGATCTTGAAGAAGTGCAAGATCCACAAGAACAGATTGAGGAACCCGAGTCTGCTCCGCAGGCGACGTTCTCCAATGGAGAAGTAAACACACAACTCCGTAGACCTACGAGGGTCATCCATCCACCTGAAAGGTACGGGTTTGTGATTGAGAATCAGCAAACTGTTGAGGATGATGAACCAAGTAACTACGAGGAGGCGGTCAAAGATGTTGACTCCTCAAAATGGCTTGAAGCCATGGAATCTGAAATGGATTCGATGTATCAGAACAAGGTATGGACCTTGGTTCCTAAACCACAAGGAATAGTTCCTATTGGTAATAAATGGGTCTTTAAAAGAAAGACTGATGCAGATGGCAACGTTCAGACCTACAAAGCTAGGTTGGTGGCGAAAGGGTATCGTCAAAGACAAGGAGTTGACTATGATGAAACTTTTTCACCAGTTGCCATGATCAAATCTATTAGGATCATGCTTGCAATAGCAGCATACCACGACTATGAAATTTGGCAAATGGATGTCAAGACCGCCTTCTTGAATGGGTTCTTGAAGGAGGAAGTGTACATGACACAACCTGAAGGCTTTGAAAACAAAGATCAGGTGCATATGGTATGCAAACTACAAAGGTCAATATATGGGCTAAAGCAAGCATCAAGGAGTTGGAATATACGTTTTGATGAAGTCGTTAAGAGTAACAGTTTTATCAAGAACGAGGATGAACCTTGTGTTTACAGAAAGGTAAGTGGGAGTAATGTCGTCTTCCTAGTGCTTTATGTAGATGACATATTGCTAATAGGAAATGACATCCCCACATTAAAAATAACGAAAGAGTGGCTTTCAGAAAACTTTACCATGAAGGATTTGGGAGAGGCAGCCTTTATACTCGGTATAAAGATCTATAGAGATAGATCCAAGAGGCTGCTGGGTTTATCTCAATCCACGTACGTTGACAAGATGCTAAAGAGGTTTAGCATGGAAGGGTCGAAAAGGGGTTTTCTTCCTGTCAGTCATGGGGTACACCTATCAAGGGCTATGTGTCCTAAGTCACAGCCTGAGAAGGATCGCATGAGTGGAATTCCATACGCTTCGGCTATTGGATCCATCATGTATGCCATGATATGTACGAGACCAGATGTCTCATATGCTTTAAGCATTACGAGCAGATACCAGTCAGACCCTGGAGAGGGTCACTGGACGGCAGTCAAAACCATCCTTAAATACTTAAGAAGAACTAAGGATGCGTTTCTGGTCTATGGTGGGGTTAATGAGTTAACAGTGAAAGGATTCACTGATGCCAGCTTTCAGAGTGACAAAGATGACTGCAAGTCACAGTCAGGATTCGTATTCACCTTAAATGGTGGGGCAGTGTCTTGGAAAAGTTCCAAGCAGGAGACAACAGCAGACTCAACGACAGAGGCTGAATACATAGCTGCTTCAGAAGCAGCTAAGGAGGCAGTGTGGATCAAGAAGTTCATAAATGAACTAAGGGTGGTTCCAAGCGTGGATGAGCCCATACAGTTGCTTTGCGACAACACTGGAGCCATCGCGCAGTCAAAGGAACCTAGGTCTCATCAAAGATCTAAACACGTGCTCCGCAGATATCATTTGATTAGAGAAATCATTGATAGGAATGATGTAAAAATGGATTATGTTCCCACAGACGATAACCTGGCCGATTCTCTGACAAAGGCTGTTTCTCAGAGAAAACATGATAGTCATTATGAGGCTTTGGGCATACGACTTAGGTCTGATTGGCTCTAGGCCAAGTGGGAGCTTGTTAGCATATGGGTGTCCTAGAGACAATCTTTTGATTAAATAAAGGACACTAGATGTAGAACTTTATTTGTCGCAAATAAATGTAAGCACTATTTATTCAGTTTCATATTGTGTCTCGATATTACTGTTAATATTATATGAATGAACTGGATAAACCCCTTGGAATAGAACAGGTATCTCTTGAGTATCTGTGATGAGATCACGATCATGAGGATTCAAGGATATTGCATGTCTATTCCTAATTATATGTTCCTAGTCTAGAGACACTGAGTTTGGGGATCAGTGATCTCGAGTAAAGACTAGTACGACTTATCTACTTGTATATGGATACAAGGTAAAGACCTCATCAGCTGCAGATATGGAGATATCTTAGCTAAAGTCGTGGGTGGACCTATAAGAGTATAGCTCGCACTGAACAGACCCAAAAAGAGACTCTATGAGGAAATCTCACAGATAGTGTCATTAGAGTAATCTCTTTATGTTTGGGTGTGTCTTTCCTTAGACCAAAAGTTATTACCTAGACTGTGTTCTTGAAGGCATGTTTTGATTGTATACCTCGTCTGCCTGAAACATGGAGACTCATAGGTATACTGTTGGGCGTGTCCTTAAAGGGCACAGGGCTAGGGTAATAAGCTGAAGGAATTCGTCAAATCTCTGTGAGAGATTAGGTTATCTGTAAACCGGAGAAATCGGGATGACATTTACAGGGACTCGGGAATCTATGCATAGTAAAAGAGATCATGAGATGATCTGCCTTTAGAGTCAGTAAATTGAAGATTCCCTATTTCGAATAAAGCTTACCCAAAACCGCAGGGGTTGATACATTTCCTTACCCTAGGTTAATGGGAAGATAACCGAGACGAAGGGAAATACATACGGTAACCAAATATGTGCAATAGGATGATCAAGTCATTAATCTGACTAGTTCTGGGGCAACAAAGCATTGCTAGTGCTCTGTGTTGTCATTAATTGGGTTGTGGGCTTGTTGGGCCCAAGCCCAGTTATGTCAGTAGCTAAGTTGGACCTAATGGGTCACACACTAACACCTTGTAGTTATGATGGACTAGCTTTAAAGGTATTGGGCCTAATAATGTTATTAGCCCAAGAAGTTGTTTGGAAGCCCACCTAAATGGGTGGGTGGTGCATGGAGTTTAGTAATGGGCTTGGATAGTCCAAGCCATTACTAATTAATTTAATTAGTTAAATTAATAATCAAATATTTGAATTTCGAATTTTGAATTTGAAATTTGAATTTTGAAATTTGAATTTAGAATTTGAATTTCGAAATTCGAATTTTGAAATTTGAAATTTGAAATTTGAATTTTAAAATTTGAATTTGAATTTGAATTTTGAAATTCGAATTTTGAATTTGAAATTTGAAATTTTGAATTTTGAATTTTGAATTTGAATGTTTGAACGTTTGAATTCAAGTGTTTGAATTCGAATTTGAATTGGTTTTGAAAAGTTGTTTCATAACAAAAGGATAAGACAGGATATTATTGGAGCATATTCCTTGGATGAAGAAGCATCTTTGGAGGCTCTCCCTAGGCTGTTTGGTGCATCACTTTTAAGTGATAAGAGTGTTATCTTATCACTTAAAACAAACCTCCATTCAGATTTGGTGGTTGAGGGAATCAGTGGGTAAGTTGATTCAAATTTTGAATGCAACTGCTCAATGTATTTGGACCCTTTATAGGGCTGAATTATGCGCATGAAAACTATATACTATATGATAGTTTATGAATTTAAGTTTAAATTAATTTGAATTTAAATTCATGTGGATAAGATTGGAGGTTGTTGGCAAAGTTTGTTTTGCAACAGCTCCACCTTATCACACTGTTTCATGCATAACTTTCAAAGAAATTTGAAAGTTTGTTTTTCATTTTGAATGAATGAATTCCCTCCTCCTCTCCAAAGGGTGCGCATAAATAGACATGTTCCTCACCTTAGGTTTCATTGGAAAACCAAGCCAACTCTCCTCCTCTATGCACCATTCTGTAGGGTAGCTCATTACACCTTTCCAAACAGGATACCTAGCCTCCACCCTCACCACTTGTGCGCATAGCAAGCCTCATTGTGGTGTTCATCTGGTGGCTTTCAAGAAAGAGTTCTTGCATCATAGACGAACGGTGGTGTGGATCACCATTAGAGGGTTTGAACCCTTCAAGCCTGACATCTCATCTCCCTGACTGATCATGCCAAAACAAGGTAACATCATGCTGTCTTAAAGCATGAATCTATGAGTGCATGTATGTTCCGCAGTAAAATTTTTGTTTTACACCTTACATGCATCGGCCTTCAAAGGCCAGTTTACTTTCACTTCTATCCCTCTTTGTGCTCTAAATGCTCTATAAATGATAATTAAGGAATTCTTCAAGATTTATTTTCTATGCTTACATATTCTATTGATTGTGTTATTCTAGCAATATGCCCTAAATGTTATTATATATGCTAGTAGGCACATATATTTGTTACAATAGCATGATAATTTTTTTAAGCTTGAGCTTTAAAGTATATCCTTGTTTTTACTTGGAGTTATACATGCACAAGAATGATTTCACTTCTTTTGTTTTGTGCTTAAATGTATCATATGCTTACTTGAAGATTAGGAAATTAAATATCTTTTTGTACTAATTACTTGACATATGCCATACTCTTGAAACAAGAAAAATATGTGTAAAATGCTAATTCCATGATCTTTCAAGTATTGGTTTTTGAAAAGAAATTGTATCTTTTGGATTGACATGTGATTATGCTTAAAATTTCTCATCTATAATAACATGAATTATATGATCATTACTTGCTTCAAAATGTCCCAATATGTTTTGATGATGGTCATCATATATTTCTTGCTAATTTTGAATCATGCTTTGACTATGCTTAAATATATATTTTAAGATTCAAGAGCATATGTGCTTCATTTATGTGTGAATATATATTTGATAATATGATAAATGGCTTATGTTGTACATCAATCTAATTTATGCTTGGAGATGTGCTTAAATGATATTTGTTGCTAACCTTTGATTTGAAAAGCTTTAAGAATTAACTCTACAATTGGTAATCAAATATGGCAACCAAATATTGAAGTGTCAAGCATATGTGGACAAAGAAAGAGATGAATGAAGAGCACCAAAAGAGACTTTCTTCACTTTCTCACAAATGGAAAACTTAAAGGAAGAAAGCTCAAGTGCCTAGGATCACCATGAATAAGGAACATCACATCAAATATGATCTCGATAAGTATCACTATCCCTAACTCTTATGGAATTCTATAGTGTGGATGATATGATACTTGTTCCTTCCTTACATGAGAAATATGGTTAGCATGACAAAAATGTATAATTAGATCTTATATCTTGAATTTTGTCATTGCATATAGAGTAAACCTTTCTTGAATATATACGTATTTTGATTCCAATAGCATATTTCATTAAGTTGGAACTTCAATCAATAATCATCTTGCTTCTAAGTGGTACAATTCTTATGAAAATCTTTTTCAAGATGAGTTTTTGACTTGATTTTGAAGAAAAATCTCTTATGTCATTTGAGAGAAGCTTTCGAAAATCTTATACCCTTGAGAACTATTTCAAGATGTTGAAAGTATTTTTCACCTTTTTGTAATCTTGAAAATTGGAAAAATGTCTAGATACATGATATAAATGTAATAGTCTCTCTACTTGCTTTGAAAAATTCTATCAAATATTGAGAGAAAATTTAAGGAAGTTCCAAACATCAATATTTGAAATGATTTACGAATGTGAACATTTGAAAATCCAAAAGATGAGTCTTAGTCTTCAAAATTTCTATATTATTTCAAGGCTTTTAAACTAATGAGAAAAAGAGGAGAGATGTTTC
Source organism: Gastrolobium villosum (assembly GCA_032173675.1). NCBI lineage: Eukaryota > Viridiplantae > Streptophyta > Magnoliopsida > Fabales > Fabaceae > Gastrolobium > Gastrolobium villosum. The sequence continues at coordinate 57,177 of JAVKPL010012944.1, read as the reverse complement.
AATATTCTTTTGATTACACTCAAGGGATATACTTTCTTAAATGAAAAAAGTCTTTATCTTTCTTAAATTCCTTTTGAAATGAGAATTAAGTTTAAGAATGTTTATACTTAATGGATTAAGAGAAAGTACATTTTGCCAAGCTCTTATTTATGATAATGTGCTTATATGGTTTTGGCAAACATACTTCATTTGATCTATTTTGTGTTTCAAAAAGAAAAAGTTTAATTTTTTTTGTTGAAGAAAATTCTTATAACTTGTCGTTATTAATTTTTTGATTCAAGTGCCTTTTATATCATACATAACAATGGATACATTCCTATTAATACATGCATGTGTAATCATATGACTTATATTTTACTAGTATGCATGATTTGAGGGGGAGCTTAGCATTTATTTGTTATATCCATCACTTGACTTATAAAATAATTATGACAATGGAAAAGTCAATATTTTTTGCATTTAAAGAGACTAACTTTATTGTGCCTAGAAATGATGTTTGTGATGGAGAATGGAGACTAACTCCAAGAGCTTACAAAGGAATGAAGAATAACAATATTGGAGATACTTCAAAAAGGTTTAATTTGCAAAATACTCCATAAGTTAGCTAAGTCTCCTAATCTCTCTATTTGCTTGCATATGACATGATATTGCTATAGAAATTTGTGTAGATATGTCGAATGATTTATGCTATTAAACTCACTCGCTTAATACAAGTCTACGAATCTTATGCATGCTATTATCAAAGTCATGCTAGTCATATGCCCACAATTTGCACATATACTTGTACGCTAGCAAAAATCAGAGCAATCATTTGTCTTGATATCTATTACTTTATTGATTTTATTTCCTAGATATTTTGGCAATTTGGCTATATACTTGGATTATATGCCCGTATTGGGTATCTTGATTTGTATGGATCATTTGTGTTGGATTTATGATATATTGAGCACTTGATAATTTAAATCAACTACTAAAGTATATTTGCACTTACTTGAATCATTTGGAAGCTCTATTATATGACTTGCCTATTTAATTACTTTTGATGTTGCCTAAGGGGGAGAATAAGTGCCAATTGAGAAAATATAATACACTTCTACCTAGCATGTGGAGAAATGGTAAAAACAAAGATGAAAGAGGGAGAATGCACCAAAAAGGTAAAAAATGATGTTTATTGAATCTAGAATTCTCACACTTTTTTCTTTGAAACCATTCATGGATTAAGGGGGAGCTTTGAGAAATGGAATTTTATCGCTCACAAGTTTGCGCGCTTATCTTGGTTTATGCTTTTTGATGTTGCCAAAGGGGGAGAAAAATATGAAAAATTGAGAAAATTATATTCTTCCACCATATATATATATATATATATATATATATATGTTGGTTTGTAATGCTTAACTTGCATAATTATAATATTTTAGAACCATTATTAAATTGAGGGGGAGTATGATACACATTATTTGAGAATATTTGTTATACTAACTGTTTCTCAATTTTAAGTTTGTCATCATCAAAAAGGGGGAGATTGTAGATACAAGGTATGTTTTGATGATAACAAAATGGCAATAACAAAAAGAGAAGTGCATTGATCAATAGCGAAAAGCATCAGTCATATGTGGATTTTGAACATGTATGATGTAGCCACACAAGAAGAGTGATGTTATATCAAAGTGGCAGGATCATTGGATCAAGAGCAACACCAAGATCAAAGACAACTAACCATGGACAACATCTAAGAGAAGCACAATATCATAACCATGGCGAAAAATGATCAAAACCAACAAAGTGTCAAGCATTGTCATATCCAACAAGTCAAAGCATCAAGTTCAAGAAAAGATTCAAGACACAAGACATAAAGCTAAGTCTAAAATCATATTTGGAATATATCTTTAGGACTTAGAATATATGTGAGGGTATATGGTAGATTGCATTGCATGAGCTCAAAGTTTTTCTCAAAGTAAACATGTTTTTCAAATTGCATAATCAAGATGTTTTTCAAACATGTTTTTCAAACATGTTTTTCAAATCCATGGAAAAGATCGTTGACATATTTTATAAATTCAAAACATATTTATCAAGTCAAGATCTTTCACAAAAAGTAGTTGGAAGCAAGCTAGAACACATTTGAAGTTAAAGTTTGTTGCTTAATTTCACTGCTGCCTTCGATACAATTTTTCGTATCTAAGATGATGGATTTGGATCTTGTGTTCTCATAAAAGTTGTAGATCTCTCTTTTATCTTTCCAACAAGACCGAGATCACATCAATCCTACAAGTATAACTCAAATTATAGCCAAAATACGAAACAGTGTTCTTGCTGTCAAGTTGGGAATCAATTGCCACTGCGACAGATCTCAACGGCTATAAAACGGCTAATTTTTCAAATAAGATCCCAACGGCTATAAAACGACTAGTTTTTCAAATGAGATCCCAACGGTTATAACGGCTAGTTTTCCAACGGCTAGTTTCCAACGGCTATAAACGGCTAATTTTCCAACGGCTATAAACGGCTAGTTTTTAGAAATACTATATATGCATTCCCAATGACTCAAAAACATAAGAGCATTATTTCTACACACATTAAGCATACTTTGAGAGCTTCTACACTATCACTTTCATATTTTTTCATATATTTCAAAGATCAAATATATTTGAGCTCATATCTTGAAAATCCATATATCCATAGTGCTTCAAGTTGTATATCCACACTTTGAGAGTGTATATTCATTTCCAAATATTTCTCTTCTTGTATTCTTGAGTTGAAAGGGTTGTGAGACCCATTGTTTGAAAGGTCACCAAATTCCTAAGTAAATTTGGAGTGAAAAATTGTAAGGCATCAAGAGCCCGAAGTCTTGAAAGGTATCCAAGAACCTGAAGTCTTGGAAGATTGTAAAGGTTTGTCAAGCACCCGTGAAGCTTGACCATTAGTGAAAGAGTTGCTCGAGCGGCTTCAGTCTAGACGTAGGTCATAAGTGGTGGTGACCGAACCAGGATATATAGTGTTCGCAATTCTCTAAACTCTAAACTCTTTATTTCTAGCACTTTAATTGCTTCTTTGATATTTTGTATGTGCTAGTATAAGTTCTACAATTGTGATACATTATATGTTATGGATTGTTTGAATGCATTGATTAGCTTTTCATATGTCAAAGTGTGCTTGAAATGATTATTTAAAACTAGAAGGGGGCTTTTGCTAAAATCTTGTAATACTCAATTCACCCCCCTCTTGAGTATGGAAGCCACATTCCTAACAAAGCGTTCAACTTTGACCCATTCATTCATTATTTTTGAGATGTGGACCTAGTCCCATAAGCCCAGTTCATACGCAATTTGGCTCCCTTTTCATTCCAACAATCTAACCAGGTAGCTAAAATGCGTTAGGCCTACTGTGAAATTTTTCATGCTTGCTCCAGGTTCTTTCATTATTCTCTCTCTCTCTCTCTCTCTCTCTCTCTCTATATATATATATATATATATATATATATATAAAAGTTGCAATAGATTAGTTTGATGTCTCTGAATTTTTCATGTCCAATTTTAGAAGGATATAAAGCTAAACTCAATATATTTTATGGGCACGGTTATACTTACCACCAGGTAAATTTACCACATTTATAACCAATCTCATTACCTTCATAATTATCCCATATAATTCTAATTTTTACTCTCCATCTCCTCTCTATCTCTCTCTAGGTTTGAGATCTGTACATCTCTTTCTCTCTCTAGGTTTGGAAATGAACTTTCTCATCCTCTTTATTGTTACCGTGCTTTGATCTTCAATTCCAACAAAAATATCTCACCAAAACGAATAATTGGACACATGAATTAATTCTTTCCATTACCATTTAATAGATTTCTAAAATCGCAAGATGAAAAATTATGTATGCTTTCCTTCATTCCAGTGATCACTGATAAGTCATTTTTCGAGTGATCAATCGATGAATTAGGGTAATTTGATGATAAAATTAATCTCACTCAATGATGAAATATTTCAAAATAATAATAATATGATGGTTGCGCTAACTGTTATTAATTCTTAATTCGCAGTGTCCGAAAAAAAATAATTATGAATTAAAATATCATGACGATTGGTGCAGTGGCGGAACTAGGAAGGCATTTGAGCTGGTGCCACGATTATATAGCTACGAAGAAAACGTGGCTTATTTTCAAAAAACTGAAAACATCATTTGCTACGTTTCAAACGTAGCTAAAGAAACGTGGCTAAATTAGCCAGCGCCAAAGCACCTGCTGGCACCAACGTGGCTCCGCCACTGGATTGGTGGTGCATTTACTGATGCAATTTTTATTATTATGATAAGGGTATAACATAAGAAGAGGGATATTATTGCTACCAAAATTTTCTACTACCAATTCACTACTTATCGAATCGACATTTTCTCTTTTTTCCAAAAACTTTTTAGCATTCTTTCTCTTTGATCCAATGGTGATTAGATAGGTAGTAAGTGGGTAGTGAAAAATTTTGGTAGTAAGAATATCCTCCCTCGTAACCTGATGCATGAAATCACTATGCCCATTTGTTTAACGGATAATTGATACTGGGTAGTACAGTGGCCGCTAATCTTCTTGGTCGCAAACGCAGCGGCTTATGCATTACAAAACCTCAACAAAATAAACAAGAACACAATGTATAAAAGACATTAATATTCTATTAAAAAAAAACAAAAACTTTAGGGTAGAGGGTTTCGCTTCGTGAATGGTGATAGTCTAGATTATTAAACATATTTATTATTTTTGTGTGACAGAGGGTTGAGAACTGTAAGATGGAGAAATTGGAAGTCCTAGAGAGAAGGTGAAAGAGGATGAGAGATGATGGAGAGTTAAAATTAAGATTATATGGATTGATTGTGAGCCATTAGATTTAATTCTGATCTAAGGGTGATTAAGTTGGTCGTAACTCGTAAGGGTGGTAAGTACAACTCCCCTCCACATTTTATTTATGGGGAACAAGAAGTGCTAGTGTTTCTATGGATCGGGATTTGGGGAGTTTTAAAATTCAATGGTTATAACTAGGTTAAATAACATATATTTTTTCTTCACCACAGTTACTGAAGTTTTCTTGTGATTTTTACCCTAGTCATTTAGATTATTCTATTTGCCATCCTTTTTTCAAACTTTCTAGCCCTCTTCTGTGCTTTCGGTATTAGTAATTCAGTTTCTAAATTTGTGTCGTCGACATTTTCTGTCGTAGGGAGGATCATTCAAGAAAAGCATTTCATTTTCTTCTCGAGTTTATCATTTTCGAACCGTTTTGGACACGCTCACCTATACGCAGGGGATATGAATTCATGAGTCATGACGAAAGTACTACTAATTTACTACTCATCACATCACTATTGGATCAAAGAGAGAATGTTAAAAAGTTTTTGAAAAGAGAGAAAATGTTAATCTAATGGTGATTAGATAGGTAATAAGTTGGAAGTGAAATTTTTTGATAATGAGAATATCTCTCCTCTTGAAAGAAATGTAAAACCTTTAGGTTTCCATACTTTATATTAAACATGCTAGGGAAGTAACCATACAAACTGGCTAACCCGTCCCTAAACAATAATACTAACATGGGAAGTGCACCATCGCATTCATCAGTTCATTAAACAGATGAATAGATTTAAAAAAAAAATTCTGTAAGGCAGATTGGTGCAGCACCGCCACAAAATAATATAGTTTAGGACTTTAGGCACATCCTTACATGGTGACAAAATATTTATGTACTAAGATATAAATTATAAGTATTTCACATGATGGGGGCCTAAATCATATTTAGCATCCCGGCTTAATAGTCCTTTCCGCTCTTCTTCCTCTAAAACCTTTGCTAACATGGGGAACAACCAAACCTTTAAAGGGCGTTTAGTATGAGATTTTTTTTTTTTTTATCTGAAAATCACGATTTCGGGAATACAATAGAAAAGTAAGTTTTCCGGGAATGTTAACAAAAAGTTGTTTGATAGATCAAAATATTACCGGGAATATTTACTTAAGATTCTTGAATCTATGTTTGGTTGATTGTATAATGTTAATGGGAAAATGTGGTGATTTTACGAAAGTAACCTTGTGATTCATTTTTGTTTATAATGTTTTTTGTTTTAATATTTTTATTATTATTTTTGTTTTTATTTTATTTTTTCAACAATTTTATATCTTTCATATGGGTTCATCTACCACCAACCCCAATTAATTTGGGATAAAGGTAATGTTGATGTTGACCGTCTACCTATCATTCATAAGAACCCCTCTCCCTGTCTTTGTGTCTTCAATCAAAGTTGTTGTCCATCAGTCCGGCACGTTGCGGTTTTGATCTGAACTCTTAATCGCTCTTTCCGTAGAAACACCAAGTCGCAGACGAAAAGTAAAGCAACGATGTGGTTTTGGTCTGAACTCTTAGGGGGCGTTTGGTTGAGGAGAAATTTTTAGAATGCTAGGGAAATATGATTGATAGGGAAATGGTAGGAAAGTGAGTTTGGTAGGAAAATGTAAAAAAAGTTGTTTGGTTGGAAAAAAAATTATTGGATAAATTAGATAAGATTTATAAAGTCTATGTTTGGTTTGAGGTAAAATATAGATGGAGAAATAAATGACAATTATAAAAATATCCTTACTTTTTAAAAAATTTGGGAAAATAAAAAATGAGTACCCAACGGGATCAATGTGGAGCTTGCAAACAACGATGACATCAATGTGTACCCAACGTATTAGTACTGCTGTAGTTTTAGCTTAGCTTATTTTGTAGTTAGTATTTAATCATCTTATAAGAACAGTACTTTTATATTACACTATTTTCAGTTAATTCATTACATGCAAATTAAATCGTTTCCTTTGTGTTCTCTTCTCTTCCCAATTCTCTTTCACTTTTCTTGATTTCAACGTGTAGCACTTGCATGGAGCCCAAGTGGCTCCTATCATGATCGTCATCCACCACCCCAAACCACATGACACCGTTCAATAGTATCTGCCATCTCTAACCGAAAGACACATTCAATGCAAATGCAGAAGATAGAAATTTTCAAGTCACTGGAGAGCTGGGCTCGCAGAGTCTCCTTCCACTAGTTAAGCCTATGGAGGAAAGTTGGCAACCCCATGACTTGTTGCCTGACTCATCAACACTTTGCTCTTCAGAGGGGTATTTTGGTCTGGATCATGATTCACTTTTTCATTTGCCCAGCTAAGTAACAAAAAACCATGTTGAAGATGTCTTTCTTAACAGTGAAAAAGGATGGATTTGTAAGACCAAACATGCTTTGCTAGGCAAGTGGGATAGGTGGGGAAATTTTAAGAATCAGCCAACCAAACAAGGCTTTCAATGATACCCACTTCCATTTGCATGGGCAAATTTTCAGAAAGCTTCAACCAAACAGCACCTTATAAGTTGATTTGTTTGCATGTCAGATTTGATTCTACGCAACTACGGTCTCTGTGAGCCTAGTCTGTTTCATGAGGCCGACACAATTTAATTAACTATAATTCCCTAGTTTTATTAATTCCCATGTGTTTGATTGTTGCATGTGAAGACAGAGGAAATTTTGAATTCGGTTCTCTTTTAAGAAGAAACAACGACCTCCTTGTGAAGAAGAGCAACACGCAAATTCATCAGGTATTAGGGCACGATAAAAGCAAGGGTACAAAAGTCCCAAATATTTTTCCCAACAAACCGGATTCTAGGAATACCACATTTCTTGTGGTATTTTTATATGGTATTTCTGTTCATATTTTGTACTAAAATCAAAACCACGGGTAAATTGGAATCATGGGTATATCACAATCCCAACATGGGTTCTATCAAACATGGGTATATCACAATCCCAACAACACTTGTCCATGATTCTAAAAGAAACACACCTACCAAACAACCCTTATTACCTTTGGATGGAAAACAATGACCTAACCAGAATTTTTATCACCCCCAAAACCAGGCTCCAGAAATCCAGTTTGGCTTAGATGGCTAACATCACCCCACACTTTTAAGGTGCATTTGTCCTCACCATACAAGTGAAAAACATTCACGCATGTGTTGAGTATCTTCCCAGCAGGCCTTCCGTTTGGGCAGGCCCACTTGTAAAGTGATCTGATGAATCCTCCATGAGTGACAACGACTACACGCTCCCCTGCAATTAATACAGGTAACATCAGCCTAATGTAGCTGTGAGTGGACTTGAAAAGGGATATGATATTTATTAGGAATATTTTTTTAAAAATAAAATAAACTTTTTAGCCAATGTAGCCAAGCAAGTCAGGAGGCAAAACAGGGTGTCATGTAGAGTAATGAGATTATTGGATGAACTAAAAAGATCTGAGATCAAACCAATGATTAATTAGGAAAAAAATATAATTTCCATATATGTCATGACAGAAGAACGTTCACCAGTAGCATACCTTTATGCTTTATGCCAATTCTCTGCAATGCAGATGAGCTGCGATCAAAAAGTTGAACAAGACTTTCTCCACCGCCCTGCATATCACGGTATACGGATCAATGTTATGTGCATGCAAAAATTAAGGCATTCATCATTCTATATATATATATACACACATACATAAAGCATATGTAAACTGAATGACAAACATAGTCATAGGAAGTTTGTTAGGACCCATTTTCAAGGTATGGGACTTGGAGTCCACATTGTTTGTATAGACAACTAATGTGGGGTTTATAAGGCTTTAAGCACTCTCATCCTTTGAGCTAGCTTTTAGGGTGGTGCAACTCAGAGTTCTTATCAAAGCTTTTATGTACATGTATGTACCCTAGTTTCCACATTAAGCAGCAGGTATTAATCTTTACTTTTATAATCTCAAATCTCTCTTAGTCATAACTGAGGACATGACACATAATCAGAAATATTTTAGAGATGAAGGGTAATTGCTTGATGCAAGCAAGACTACTTGACAAAGATTTAGTTACTGTATAAAATAAATAAGAGTAAGACAACTAGAGCATGGATAAAGCAAGTTCTACATCAATATATTAAGAGGACTCCACAAGATTTGCTAGGGTTGTCTGGCGGTTCATCCTTAGCATGTCTAGTTAGAGTTTTTAAAATAGATGATGATCTAGCTGATCTTAAAATGACCATTTTCTGAGTTCTCTAACAAGCATCTCTTCATATTTTATTGTGCCATGTTTTTGACATATTTCTGATGCTTCTTCCAGTTCCACATGCAGCCACATATATGCATTTCCAGGGAGCCATAAGTTACACTCATCTTCCTGTAAATTCTCTGGACACACCCCACTGAACTCAAAGATTTATCTTTTTATAGGTATAGCCTAGTCCCAACTTAAACTCTTCTTGTTATTACACGAATATCAAGGAATTTTATGTTAACAATTTGGCTTCTATGGTACATACTGGTATTTCTTGATCTTCATTTTTGGACACAAAAGCCTTGTAAGCCATGGGATTTGTTTTTGCTATTTCATGATAAACAAGGCCTTGAAGATCCCCCAGGTTTCTTTCCCGTAGGTCAGAATCCTTGACAACCTAAAGTTTCAATCAAAGGTAAATATTGTTAGGAAAAAAAGAAGAATAGGTAATAGATCACTCGTGATAAAAAAGAGTAGAATTAAGAAACAAAGAAATTGTAACATAATTAAATTTTAAGTTGATCATGAAGGCAGAGAAAGAAAGTAAAGTGCTAGAGAGATATGCTTATACCCAAATATTCTATTAAACTGAGAATTGAGACATTTTTTTGTTGTTGCTTTCTGTTAAAATGTGTTACGGCAAGGGTTCCAAATACTGATAACACCAGTGGACACAAGGAAGGGAAATAGAGAAGTACAGTAAAGAAAGAGAAAGAAAGACAATTTTATTGAATCAAAGAAATGGTTACAAGAGACTCGCTCTTCTCAAGGGAAAGTTTCCCTTCAATTCTGAGATGAAACTCAGAGGATACAAGAATGTCAAAAGTCCCCACAAGAATGCCTAATTCTCCTATTTATACACAAAGACCTCTCCAACTCCTATTACAACAGAAACTAACTTCTCAATCGTTTATTCCTACGTGTATAAACTTTCCAAGTAATTGGTTGGTCTCCTTGGCGAATAAAAATATCTTAGTAGATGTTTAGAATATATAGTGGAATCAAATAGTAATCTAATTGAGGAAGCAACTTTAGGAGTGGTTACCTATTCATTATATTTCCCAACTTATTTTCTTATTTAATTAAGGTTATTATTCTTATTAGTGGGTTTGGGCTTTTACTAGTAATACCACACCAGGACTAGATCAAATTTTTTGTAAAAATAGGGTCAATGAAATAGTATTTTATCATATCATAACATACCATATATCAATCACATCTCATACTATTTAGAGTCTTTATTCTCGCTTTTCCTACTTTCCTATCTAAACCCTATAATTTCAACACTAAGAAAAAAGAATAACTCATCACTATGTATTTTATAATTATCAAGAAATATCAGGATTACTTCAAGCACAGTCAAACAGTAGTCCAGGTAATGATAAAAGGCAAGAATGTCTAAATTCCTATAACCCAATGAGCCAATAACTTCAAGCATTGAACATGTTAAAATGGAAATCATTACTAGGTTATTATCTTATGACAATTAAATCAATAATAAGCAACATGAAAAAGATTGACTTTGGGTTCAAACCTCTAGCCCTCCACATCTGGATGCAATTATCTGTGCTGTTTCAAAAGCTCGTTGCAAGTCAGAAGAATATATAACAGAGACCTTAGGTTCCCTGGATAGCCTAACAGCCACCTCCATTGTAAAATTTACAGAAATTAGGGTCATGAAGGCATAAAGAAACAAAAATGTAATGTAAGGCTCCAATCGTGGTTTGTATATAGAAATGAGAGAATGCAAAAAACACAACTTACTGCAGCTGCTTGCTGCCTTCCAGTTTCATTTAATTCAACATCCAGGTGTCCCTGTTTAGATATATTAGTGAAATTTGAACATAATCAAGGCCAGAAAACTCAGAAGGAACCACAGATATAGGAATTAAGAAATAATGCACAATAAAAAGATATTGTTAAATGCAAATACATACGTAGTACATATTTGTATTTCTGTGGAAAGACAAGGAGAATTAGTTAGACATAGAAATCATCTTATGATAGGTAAGCACGAAAAGAATAAACAAACTATTTTAATGGTCCTTTCTAAGATTCACCATCGGAAAATTGGTGCATCTGCATGTTACTTGCAACATTTGTTTAAAAAATTACCATTTTTTACTGCAAATTTTTTTCGTATTCCGTAACTTCAATTGTTGCCTGCAAATGCAAAAGCTTTTGCATATACACATTGTATCTTTGTTTTTACAAGAAAGCGACAAAAGTTACATAGTTTTCACAAAAATGGATCCAAGAATTTTTTGTGAAAAACCAAAGTTCATAACTAGTTTGGATAACAACTTGTAAATAACCTACTTATACACCATTTTCCCAATAATGTACTGTAGTAAGGCCTATATTAAATTCTTGATCATGCAAAACTAAGACTAGAAGGAAAAGCCCAAAGTAATTTGACACATAGAGCTAAGTGAAGGAAATACAGGGCAGAAAAGTATGTGCAATTAGATTACAGCCAAAGATGGCCGTTTGATCCTTTCAACACGAAGTATTTTTAGGCCATGTATGCCATACAGACCTTAAGAGGAAGAGCTATGCCAGTGGCGGAGTAAGGCACAAGTTAGAGTGGGAAGATGCACCCCCTCTCCCAACTTCTTCAATCCTTTTATGATATGGTACACTGTCTTTTTATGGTCCAGGCTATATTGAAGTTTGCCCCAACCCAAGTACTCACCAGAAAATAGACTCAGTCAGGGCATCTAATGAATACACATATTGCAGAGGCCAAAAAACAATAGCCAACTCAAATATGGGTTTGAAGTTGGAAAGATATACTGCAGTTCAAGGAGGAAGAACACTCTACAATCTACATCACCAAAATTAAAAAAAAATATATATATATATATATATATATATATATATATATATAGCGTAATTTATTGAAAATAAAAAATCTACACTTTTTAGCTTTTTCTTTTTTGTGTGTCTAAATAACAAATATTACTATTTCTTTTGAATAGATTATAGGTAATTATAGAAGAAAATCAGTTTCAGAACAACAATCTTTGTATCAACCTCATGAAATAATCCTCATGATCATGTACAAATTTGTTCAAAGCAACAACAAAATGAGGCTAATTACAAATTACGTTTACTATTCCTATTAAAATGACTGTTAATAGACATTTATGGTAAAGAACCACTTCAACCCCAAAACCTTACGGTGTTAGGTGAGGGCTTATTTAATGGTTTTATATTATTCTCTACATTTATCCCCAATCCATTAAAATTATATTACCATTCTATATCTTCTGTACTTGATTCTAAACGGAATTGAGTAATCATTCTGCTACTATCCACATCCATCCATCTCTGTTTCCATATACAACAAATGCAATATCCAATCAAAACAATTTCATATGCTGAAGCTGAAAAAGAGAAACGTACCTGGATTCTACCATCAGCATTCCACGTTGTTTCACCATGACGCACCACCACAATCTCAGCATAATCTGGACGGGGATAGCTATAACCAGCATAATGTAACCAATTGAAAATAGATTCAGAAATAGGAAGAGCAACGCAAACTTGGAATTTCATTTAATTTGAAAAAAAAAAAAAAAAAACGTGAATATAATAAACGAATCATTCTGTTTCCAATGTTCCGTTTTCAGAGACAGACATAGTCATAATGTGAAGAAAGGAACGAAGAGTTAAGGAGAGAAAAAGGAACCTAGAATGGAAATCGTTGATGGAAGACTCGGCCATTCTGAGTGAGTGAGTCAGTGAGTGAGTGAACTCGAGTCAAGCAGTGAAGGGGGTCATGTAAATGTTGTTTCCTCGTTGCTTCGGTTTCATGCTTTTTCTGATTGCCTCCACCGTTCAATACGTTAAGCTACAACATTAACAACGGTTGTCATGCGTTGAAGTTTGTACTAGAATTAGAATACTTGATAAAACAGAGGTAGGATATATATTTTTATAACTAAACTTTTTTATTACCACTCTAATAATTATTGAATTAGAGAAAAAAAAAAATGAAGAGAGAGAAAAATTTATTGAATCCAAGAATGATTAGAGTCACGGTAGACAAAATTAATAATAAAAACATAGTAACTCCTTAAAAAATGAGGGAATGTTAGTGTAATATCTATTTTACACTTTTTTAAATACATTTTTTTAGTGAGATAAGTTAATGTAAAAACTTTATACTCAATCTTAAATTCATATAGTTAAAAAACTAGAACATAAGAGGAATTAATGACAAAAATTAAAAGTATAAGATATAAAATAATTTTAATTTATTTTTATTATTAGATAAAGTTTAATAGTAATTTTTCCAATAATTTTGGTCTGTTATTTATTAAGAGACGGCATGATATTTTATCTAATAATACATATAATATTTAAAAAATACCCAAAATTTATGTAACTGATATTATTTTTTTTTTAAAATACCCACTCTTTCATTAAAAAATACCCAAGTACATTGTGGATTAGGACTGCGGAGGACTTTCTGAAATTAAATGTGAATGGGGCTGTGCAAGGTAATCGGGCAGCTTGTGGTGGTCTCTTGAGGGATAGGAATGGATTATGGTGTGGCGGTTTCTCAACCTTCATTGGCTCTTGCATTCCTCTGCATGCTGAACTTTGGGCTCTCCTTTATGGACTTGATTTCGCCTGGAAGCATGGCTGGAGGAAACTAGTGTTGGAAACTGATTCTTCTCAAGCGTTTTGCCTTCTTACCAATCATGGTAATGATACTCGAAAGCTGCCATTGGTAGCTAAGATTCGAGTCTTTTTAATGAAAGAGTGGACTGTCTTGTTGAATAAAATTCCTAGGAGTAGCAACACCTGTGCGGATTGGATTGCGAAGAAGGCTTTGGATGATTCTTTGGGCTCAAATCAATCTCCTCCCCTCACAGCGATCTGTTAAATCTTCTTGCTGCTGATCTTTTGGATCCGGGTCTGAATAAGGTGGCTGCTAAGAGAAATACATGATGATGCTTGTTCCTGGCTTTCTGCTAGTGTTTGATGTTTTGTTTTCTGCCATTTCTTGTTCTGTTTTTTTCCTTCCTTCTTGTTTGTTGTTCTTTTGTTTTGTGGGGGCATTGCCCCTGTCTATAACAAAAAAAAAAGAAGAGAAAAAGAAGGAAAATATAATAAAAAATAACAAAGACTTATTCTATATTATTTAATAAAAAAGAAGATATATTTTTTGTTGTTGAGTTTCATGCAAAAGTAGAAATACATGCTAATAATAACGAAATGGATAAAAATATGAAGGACCTTAAACGGGGTAGATTGATTCTATCTGTTGTCCCTCTCTCCTTCGTATCAAACAAAGAATGATATTTAATAATAAATAACTATGGATTTTATGTTTATCATGTTATATAATATAACTTCACTTTTCTACCCATATATTAAAGAGGTGGGGTCCACATATTTTTCTTTCTCTTTCATCATTTCAATTTCTCTCTCCTTTTTGATGTGAGGGTAGGAAACAACACTTAAATTATGTAACATAATATTAATAAAACCCAAAAATTATTATCCTTTTCTTTTTGGAGATACCTTTTCTATTCCTTTAGAATAGCATATAAAGCATATACTTAAATCCTTTGACTAAACATTTTAATTTGAAACAGGTGGCAGTCAACAAAAGCATAAGATTCAACTTTCTTGGTTTCGCCCACACAGGATTAGCTATAGTAATAAAGCAAGGATTTGAGTCTTAAATATGTTACTTATTTTTATTTATTTTGTGGTAACATTAAATATGTCACTTTTGATGAAAGCCTCAAACTATATTTTTATGTATATTAAAAAGGAGAGTAGTATTTTTTATGTTATAAGAGATAATTTTATTTCCTAGATACACATGAAGGTACGTGGAGTCCATATTTTTTTTTCCTCTTTTTTTTATATGGACCCACATGGACGTCACACATTTTTATATTTGTATAGGAGATAAAATTATCTCTTATAATATAATTTAATCTCATACTTAAATGATGTAGATATACATTAAGAGATTGGGAAAAGAAAAAAAAAAATCACACTCACACGCTTGTCATGAAAGTTTGAAATCACAAATCTTGTACATTTAGGTGATATGAGAGGAACATTTTGATGACGGAATCTGAAGCATAATCTCAGCAAAATCCTCAACGCGCCTCATTGGACGAGAGTTCCTTGGCGTGGTGGTTGGTCACTTGGGCCAAAAGTGGGCTCCAAATTATTATTATTAATAATTTTTTTAAAGAAAAATTTAAACACATTAAAAAATAAAAAAATGTAAAAAGAAAAAGAAAAATTCAACTTAATATAAAAAAAAAAATTAATCAAAAATAAACTAAGCTATTACAATAAAATAATTACAAAAATATTTTTGAATTTTTCAATTCTTGGAAATATTATATTATATCTTCAAGAGAGATATTTTAACTACCAAAATTTTCTATTACCAATTTACTACCTATCTAATCACCATTAGATTAATATTTTCTCTCTTTCCAAAAACTTTTTAATATTCTCTCTCATTGATCAATGATAATGTGATGGGTAGTAAGTTGATAATAAGAATTTTTGGTAGTTAGAATATCTACACTCTTATATCTTTATCATCAATCTTATTACTATATCACGAGTTAGTATGTTTGTGTTAAACTAATCATCTAAGCTGGGCTCCTTGCTCTGATAAAGAAAACGTGAAGAAAGGACCATGGTCGCCTGAAGAAGACGCCAAACTAAAAGCTTATATCGACCAGTACGGCATTGGTGGCAACTGGATAGCCCTGCCCCAGAAAATAGGTATTATATGGTTCATCAGTGGCGGTCTATTTATTTTTCTTAAGTTTAGTTAGTTGATATTATAATATATATATTAAATACAAAATATTTGCGTAGAAAACATAAAAAAGAATTATAATTTTATTAAATATATTTTAATTTTTGAATAATACATTTTTTGGTCCTCGACGAATTTCACGATTCCCGCTTTAGTTCCTAGCAAATAAAAAAACTATTTATGATCCCTAAAAAATTCAAAATGGATACATTTAGTTGAAATTGTGGTTCCTCACAAATTCATAAAAGACTCACATTAGTCCCTCAAAAGGACTAAAATGGGTTCACTTTGAATTTCGTAGGGACCACGCATAGCCTTTTTATTTGCTAGGACTAAAGCGAGCATCATGAAATTTGTTAAGGACCGAAAATGGTATTTACTCTTAATTTTTTTATATAAATGGAAATGGAACAAATAATTTAATACAATTTCCCCAAATCTCTTATCAAATATATTTCAAATTTTTGATTGGGCCAAATTACAAATTCTAGCCTGGGTTAAATTATAATTTTAGACTGTACCAAATTATAATTAATTATATAATTATGCATGATAAGTACAATTTGTTAAAATTTAGCTCGGGTCGGGCCACACCTACCTAATACGTGGCTCCGCCACTGTAGTGGTTCATGTATATATTCATCAACCATCATAGATCAATCCAAATCAAACATATTTAACTTTTTAATACTGTATATTTTAGTTCTTGGTTAAATTTCCGTGTCATCAGTACTCAAATGACGTTAAACCAATCATCAATACTCCAAAATTTATTTTTTTTTTCAAAATGTTGCGTCTGCACTTGTAGTCACTTGTAAAGGACTACAAGTGACTACATGTAAAGGTTATTAGTTCATGGACAAGTTTCGAAGGAAGTAATAGTTTGCAATTCATGCTTTGGAAGTGCAAAATCTGTATATTCCATTATTTACATTGATCATGCCATGGAATTATTAGCCATAAAATTGTGTACTTACATTAGATCATTTTATGAGTCTGATATCTCATGGTAAATATACTAACATATCATTAGAATGAGCATAAAACTTTTTTATATTAATAATACATTCAAATTTAATATTTTATCAATACATTAAACATTTGAATAGAATAAAAAAAGAAACAGTGCCATGCAGATGAGTGAGGCACCAGCTCAAAAATAATTTAGTTTAGGCATCTCTATCCTTCCTTAAATGGAGATGATTTGCATAATGATACAAAATATAAATAACTTTAGTAGCACTGCTTGATATCCCTTTCCTCTCATACCCTTAAATCTTTATTATCCTTGGATGAGAAACACCACAAATAAAAGCCTAACCAGAAGTTCCGTTACCCCCAAAACAAAGAAGGTTGCAAAAAATCAAGTATGGTTCATATGGCTAACATCAGCCGAAACTTTTAAGATCCATTTGTCATCACCATACAAGTGAAAAACACTGACCGATGCGTTGTGTATACCCACTGTAGGCCTTCCGTTTGGGCAGGCCCACTTGTAAAGTGTTTCAATGGATGCTCCATGACTGACAACAACTACTCGCTCCCCTGCAATTCATACACATAACGTAACATTATCCTAATGTTAAAAGGGATACATTATACAATAAAATTTTATTAAGATTATAGATAAAATTAAAAATAAAAGTTGTTATGCCAACATTGCCTAAAAGGATCCAAGACCATATCAATGATGAGTTACGAAAAACATAATTTCCATATGTTATATGGAAGGAGGACTTTCATTAGTAGCATACCTCTATGTTTTCTGCCAATTCTCAGCAATGCAGATGTGCAGCGTTCAAACAGTTGCACTAGACTTTCTCCACCACCCTTCACATAATGGTATATGCAAATTTAAGGCATTCATCATTATTTTTAGAGAAAACTTCAAAAATTCCCCTATAACTTTTCTCATAATCATTTATCCCTTCCCAAGATTTTGAATCATTTATCCCTGATTTAAAGTTTTTTTTATCATTGATCCCCCTAAGTGAGGGAGGTAAATGATAAAAAAACTTTAAGTCAGGGGAATAAGTGAAAAAAAAATTAAATAAAGATGTAAATGATTCAAAAAATTTGTGAGGGGGGTAAGTGATAAATGGTTTGAATCAATTGTCATAAAGCATGCATAGACCATGGACATGAGAGGTAAATAATCTGCTGCCTCTGCTTGACAAAGATTTAGTTACTATATCAATTATCAAACAAATATATGCACTTGCACTTGCAGTGAGCCATCACTATCAATGACACTCAGCTTCCTATAAATTCTTTGGACATGTCCCACTGAACTTCCAAAGAGTTTTCTACTTTTAGTTAGCATATCCAAAGTACGCTATTCAGCTCTTACTAGAATGTTATTACTATCAAGGGATTTTATGCTAACAATTTGGCTTCTACACTACTTACTGGGAGTTCTTGATCTTCATTCTTAGAAACCAAAGCCTTGTAACCCAAAGGATTAGTCTTATCTAGTTCGCTATAAATAAGGCCTTCAAGATCCCCCATGTGTCTTTCCCGTAGATCAAAATCCTTGACAACCTGGAGTTTCAATGAAAGGTAAATATTGTTAAAATAAAGAACAGGTGCTAGATCAATCATAATAAATCAGAGTTGAATTGAAATAGACCACAAAAACTGTAATCATAGTCAATTATGAAGGCAGATAAAGAAGGTAAAGCGCTAGAAGGGTTATGCTTATAATATTGTAAAAGATATCTTTTAAGGAAATAAGGGCCGACCCAGTTCAAATACCCACTTTGTGAGTGTATCGGGAAGGGAATACTCTCGGCAGTCTTTCCCCTGCTTTTTGCAGAGAGACTAATTCGAACCCGCAACCTGACACACCACGGCAAGCAAGCTTACTGCTGAGTCAAGCCGACCCTTCTTTTAAGGAAATAATTAAAACATATTGTATTACCATCTAAGCAAAAAAAAAAAAAAAATTGCTTCGTCACTTTCTATATGACAATTGAATCAATGAAATGCAACATGAAGAGGATTGACTTTTGATTCAAACCTCTAGGCCTCCACACATGGATGCAATTATCTGTGCTGTTTCAAAAGCTCGTTGTAAGTCAGAAGAATATATAGCAGAGATCTTTGGTTCCCTGGATAGTCTATCAGCCACCTCCATAGTACAATTTACAGGAATTAATGGGGTTAAGAAGGCATATATAAAGATGTAGTATAAGGCTCAACTCTTTCTTTGTATAAAGAAAAAAGAGAATGCAATAAACATAACTTACTGCAGCTGCTTGCTGTTTTCCAGTTTCATTTAATTCTATATCCTCTTGTCCCTGTTTACATATATAAGTATTAGTGAAAATTGAATATAATCAAGACATGAAAACTCAAAAGAAACCACAAATATAAGAAATAATGCTTAAGAAAAAATATAATTAAATGCAAACACATAGGTGTATATTTCATATTGCTGTAGAAGGACAAGGGGAATTAGTTAAGACTTAGAAAGAATTTTTTCTAAGTTTAGCCACTGGAAACTTTATAGAATTGGTGAATTAATCATCATGATCATGTATAGTTTTGTCCAAAGCAACAAAAAAAAATGATGTTGATTGTAAATATATGCTATATTTTCTATTTCAATGACGGTTGTTATATCAACTTTAATCCCCATTACATTTCACCTAGAAGAACATAAATTATTTTTTTATTTTTTTTTTATAACCAATTATATCGTGTCAAACAAAAATGGAATTAATCATCATTATAATGATTAATTCCATTCTTAAATGCCAAACAAAATGTGGGGATGAACATGCCGTTCCATCCAACCATCTGAACATGGAAATACACTTTCACTTGTAATGTTTTTCTTTGATTAAACTAATGATATATACAAGATTAGTAAATTAAAAATAAAAATAAAAATCATATGCTGAAACATCAGATTGAAAAAAGCACCTGAACTCTTCTCTCAGCATTCCATGATGTTTCACCATGACGCACCACAACAATCTCAGCATAATCTGGACAGGGATAGCTACAACCAACACCATCTTAATTACCAATTAGTTTGAGAATGAATAAGAAAAGTTGAATTAGAAATAGGAAGAGCAAATGAAAACTTGCAATTATCATCACAAAGAGTTCCATTCAATTGAAAAAAAAAAGTGTTGATATGAATGGATTATTTTATTTCCCATGTTCCATTTTTAGGTGCACAAATGCATAATAAGCATAATATAATATAATATATAAAGAACACAAATGAAAAGTAGATGAAAGAAAAGGAATGAACCTGGAAAGGGAATCGGTGATGGAAGACTCGGCCATTAATTCCAAGTGAGTGAGTGGAATGAAGAAGGAAGAGATAGTTCGGAGCACAAGAGGAAAAAGAATGAGGTATAAATGTAAACGTTAAAGTTGTTTAAGCTCCATGTTTTCATTTCCTCGTTGCTTCGTTTTCTTTTTGTTTGTATTAGCCTTCAACACGTTACACCAATATTAATATATATTTTTTGGTATACAAATTTTCTGCGAGTGTCAACATGAGATTATTTATTGTGGTCCCGACCACCGTTCTTTTGGTGGTCCCTTACTGTAAAAAAGAAGGATAAAAATGAAAAAGAGAAAAATAATAGGATAAAAAAGGAAAAGAAAAAATTGATATTGTGAAAGAGAGAGCTGAATTATTGGTGGCCCCAGGAGAATAAAAAATATTTCCGTAAACGATCTAGTTGGAACAGTTGGATGAATATTGTTTATATTGTTTCTTTAATGACCATTGGATGAAAAGTATTTATTTTTTCTTGACCAAGTTGACTTATTAATTATTCAAGTCTTATTTTCTAACATTATAATTCAATTCGAATCTTCTACGGTTTTGGAAATGTTGCATACAATATTAACCCTTTATTTTTTTATATTTTTTTTTGTTTTATAACAAACAATTGTAAACATAACTCGAAGCTTGTAAAAATAGTTGGATTCAATGTCATGTATTTATTATTATTATTTTCAAGGTATCATCCTATCCGAGGGCTGAAAACTAATTTTTTTGAGGTGGGAGATCACATTAAGTGGATAAATCTCTCCCAAGAAAATCTTTTTCATGCACACAGTCAAATGTTGAACCACTGTCAGCATGTTTAAGGAACTAAGCTATCCACCAACTACGTTGGGCTTTGTTGGTTGTATTTTTTTTTTTTTAACTACAAACGATCACAGTCTATTGTAAAATTAATATATAAAAGTTTAAATTCTATTTAAAAATTACTTGATTTCGTTTAAGCAGTAAAATATGTCTTGTTGCTTGATTAATAATACGTTAGTGTATTTGTTTGGAATTCTTTTCAACCAAATTGCTTTTATATATAATTCAAAGACACAAGTAAATTTTTTAAGGTAAATAAATAACTTCTTTTAAAAAAGTAATAAAACAATGAGTTTGTTTTTTCTAAAGTTACTTTATATAACTTTATCTAATATTCATCGAAACGACGTCGTTTTGGAACGGAAATTATGGTGTTTTTGTAATTTTATTTTAATTCAGGGTTATAATAGTCTTTATCATTCTATTTTTTTAATTTTTCAATCCCAAGACGACGTCGTTTCGATGAACATTAGACAAAGTTATAAAAAGTAATGATCCGGATAAAAGATAGGCCCAACCAGGGCCCAGCAACGCATGAAAGCCCCAAGCCCAGTAAAGACCCAGAACAAAGCATAAGGAATGAGCTCGGACGCGATGCCCTCATCGCGGCATACAGTTCTCAAATCGCTTACGAAACATTCTATGGGAAGTAAACTTAAGGCTCAAGGCAATTTCACCGCTTCATAACTCCAATAAACGGTGGACAGCTTCAGCTTGCCGCCACTCTACTACTAGGCACAAATGAAGATAAGGCTACCCAGGATTCCTGACTGACTTGCGGCCCAAGGCTGGCCACACAAAGGCCAAACCGCCTTAATAAAGGCGGCATCACAACTATTATATAAACACACAATATACCACAAAGGTACGATCATCAATTTTATTGATAAAAAATATTTCCATCAAAAAATTTCAACAAAAAATTTTTCCGTAAATTTTTTTGGCAAAAAACATTTCGATTAAAACGTTTGAAAGAAAAAACATTCTGTCAAAATTCTTTACAAAATCTAAATTTCGTGGAAAGTTTCGAATGAAACATTTCCCTCAAAATATTTGACAAAACAATTTCCGTCAAAATTTTCATCAGGACACATTTCCATCGAAATCTTGAACGGAAAATATTTCGTCAAAATTTTTGACGAAACATTTTTTCATTTAAAGCATTCGATGGAGGAAATTATTTTCGTCAAAACTTTTGTTGACAGAAACTAAATTTCGGTAGAAAAAATTTTTTTGTAAAAATTTTCACCGGAGGAAAAATTTCATTGTTGTTCGACAAAGAGTATTCTGACGAAAAAATGATTTTGTGACAATTTTCATAGCTTGCAGCGTAAAAATTTCATAAAAAATATGATATTTTTTAATATATGGAAAATCACATAAATAATTTTGTTAGAAATTTTAAATTTAAGTTAGTTTGTAACATATAATAATTATATTAATTTTAAAAAGGGGTAAAATGGTAAAAATATCTCATTAACCCTCCGTTTTTCCCCCTTACCATTTTTTAACTCCCAAACAAGAGAAGAGAATACTGTCCAATTTCCTTCCTTTCATTCCCCTCCCTCCCTCCCCCTTGTATCCCCTTCCTTCCCTTCCCTTCCCTTCCAAACTCCCAAACTTTGTTTGGGAGTTGGTTTTAGGAGGGGAAGGAAAGGAAAGGGAGGAGTTTAGTAAGTCTTCCCCTTATTTGTGAGTTTAAAAAAAAGGAGGGGAAGGAATTGAGGATTTTTACTAAACCCTCCAAAACCCTCCTTCTTCCTAAAATTAAAGTTCTCCCAATTTGGGGGGTTTGAGTAAGGGGAATATTAAAAATTCTTTATTTACCCTTAGCATTAAAATGTTAAAACTACATAAATGTGAATCATTTTTAAACGTGACATTATTAGAAAAGTCTCAAATACCGACAAAACTTATCGATAAAAAATATTTCGTCAAAAATAATAATGAAATTTTTGATAAAAATCATATACGTCAAATTTTTTTCGTCAAAACTAAAGATGAACAAGATTTTGTCATAATCACTAACATAAATTTTTTACGAGAAAAAATTCAGTCAAAACTATTGACGGAATCTAAATTCCGTTGAAACATTCAACGAAAATATTTTCGTCCAAAATTCGACAAAACACATCTCCACTGAAATTTTTTGACGTAAAACAATTACGTCTAAATTTTTTACAGAAAATATTTCCATCAAAATTTTCCTCAAAAATTTTCGACAAAAAATATTTCCATCAAAATTTGAGACTAAAAACATTTCTGCAAAAATACTTGATATTTTTCTTAGTCAAAATTCTTTATAGAATCTAAATTTCGTCAAAATATTTCACAAAAAAACATATTCATCGAAATTTTTGACGAAAAATATTTCCATCAAAATTTTCAATGAAACACATTTCCATCGAAAATTTCTGCCGGAAAAAAGTTTCATCAAAATTCTTTACAGAATGTACATTCTGTCAATAATTTTCGACGGAAACATTTTCGCTAACCTTTTTGACAAAAATTTTCCGTTGAATATTTAAGGAAACACATTTCCATCAAAAAATTTCGACAGAAAATATTTTCGTCAAAATTTTCAACGGAACACATTTCTGTCAAAAAATTTCAACAGCAAACTTTTTCACTAAAAAATTTTGACGAAAAATATTTTGATTAAAATGTTTGACGGAAAAAATATTCTGTCAAAATTCTTTGCAGAATCTAAATTTCGTCGAAAGTTTCGAATGAAACATTTCCCTCAAAATTTTTGACAAAATAATTTCTGTCAAAATTTTCATCAGAACACATTTCCATCAAAATTTTGAACGGAAAACATTCCGTCAAAATTTTTGATGAAATATTTTTTTCGTTTAAAGCATTTCATAGAGGAAATCATTTTCGTCAAAACTTTTGAAGAAAACTAAATTTTGGTAGAAACTTTATTTTGTAAAAATTTTCATCGGAGAAAAAATTTCTTCGCTTTTCGATGAAGAGTATTCTAACGAAAAAATAATTTGGTGACAATTTGCATAGCTTGCAGCGTAGAAATTTCATTAAAAATATGATCTTTTTTAATATTGTGAAAAGTACATAAATAATTTTGTTTGAGATTTTTAATTTAATTTTGTTTGTAAAATATAATAATTATATTCATTTTAAAAAGGATAAAATGGTAAAAATATCTCATTAAATCTCCGTTTTCCTCCCTTACCATTTTTAACTCCCAAACAAGGGAAGGGAATACCCTTCAATTTTCTTCCATTCCTTCCCCTCCCTCCCCCTTGGATCGCCTTCCTTCCCTTCCCCTCTAAACTCCCAAACAAATTAAGTTCTTCATTTTCTTGGGCAATAAATCAGGGCCATGTTTACAAAAAAAATAATTAAAAAAATTAGGGCCTTTCCTTTACTTAGCTTTTTTAGGAAGACAAAAAAATACCTCCACGCAAACAAGTAGATGCCAGAACGAATTAAGCTTGAATGTACTGCTTTTTCTCTACTCGAGTGATCCTAGGCTTCTAATTATTGCTTGTGCATTAATCTCTTACTTTTGGATATAGGGTAATGATCGGTTTCAGCGCTATCAAAATGATCTAAAATTTTACATTAAAAAACAATTCCCTAGCATCTAGAACAAGAATGTTTGGTTAAATTTTGGCCTGAATGTTATGGAATTGTTAGGTGAGATGCTCGGGCAAGTAACTTAATCTAGGTTGATATTATTGATTCAGTTTTATTATTCCCTTACAATCCCTGCTTATGTCATACTCTATAAGTGACAATTTTCATTCTCTCATTTTTGTTTTCATGCTACGGATTATAGCTACCTCATACCTGGATTCAGTAAATATTCTTCAAGAATATATTTGTATTTTTTTAAAAACACAAAAGAAATGAAAAATGACAATGCGTGTAGACAATACATATGTTGTGATTCATCATCCACCATGTAGAAGAATAGAAACATAATCACTAAATAAAAGTCAAGCTAGCTGTGACGTAGTTAACACTATTCAGGCAGTGCAAGAGTTTCGTTAAGATCTGTTTTAAAGCATGTTAGTTAGTTATGACTATGAACATTTTTTTGTCTAATTCCACCTTTTTTATATTTTTTCTTTTTCCTTTTCCTTTTCTTTTAAATAAAACAAAAAGAAAAAAAGTTGTCAAGGCCCTTGGACATGAGAGTATTTATAGTAGTCCTGTCATACGTACTCCTTCTATTGAGAAGCTGTCACTTAGAGAAAAAAAGCAAAATTTCTATTTCCTCCACATAAGCAAGTCAGAAAAGATCAATTTTTATTAGTTTGGATTACTGAATCATAAATGGGCCGGACCATATTAAATATTTCCCTTGTATATATTCCCGGTGCTTCAAGAACCTTGGAAAGTGGCCATAGTTAATTAAATCTAGAATCGGTTATTCCGTCAGTTGTATAAATGCAGTACAATTTGTGCTAGATATATACCTTTCGTTAGGGTACATACAATACCTAATTAATGGGGTCACGTTAGTTTAGGCTTATGCCAAACACCTCCGACCCCACTTGTGTTCCTCCTTTTCAACAATGTTCAAAACATTACATTCATTACTTCAAATCGAAAGAAAGGCTTTCCAAAGTGTAAAACTGTCTGCTAGGTTGGTTGTCTATGAGGAAGAGCACCCCGTGTGGCTTTACATTATAAAATTTGCAATTTGCAGCATGCGCTGTGTAATGATTTAGTTAAATTAGTATACTCTAATGAATTCTTATGATCTTGGTCTTTTTCATTATTAATAATTAAAACTGATTATATATGAGTTTATGATATAATAATAAGGCAAAAAATCATTCATTCTCACGGATTTATACTAGGGCCTTCAATTTTATTTTTAAATTAATCTGTATCATAAAACAAATTTTGATATTTTTAAGTAAAACATACTACTTATTCATAGTTAATCCACATATCGATGTACTTTTTGTGGTAACAGCATATTCTTGCGCAGAAACTGGGATTACCATAGGCATACACACAGACGAACGTGAGGATACGCGTACTTGAAACTCATTCAATGGTTGTTTGTGGAGTACCTACTATCAATGCACGAATTTTTCTATGGTAACATATTTTCTTTCTTATGAAGTTTATTTATTTATACTGACAGGATGAACTGAAACGAGGGATAATATAGTGAGCTAGAGAGAGATGAGAATTTTTGTAAAACATATCAAACATATGCTAATTAATTATAGTAATGCATATATAGAAAACTTAATACAAAACGCACTATGCATAATTAATAAGAACCTAAAGTTAGAATATACATATACCTGTTACTACTAATTAGCATAGAACCTTCTTAATTACTAGTAAAATGAAATAGAAGTAGAACACACACCATATAACAATATAGTAGGGGTACATGATATTTTTGTACAACTAATTGATTAATTGTTAACGGAATGGCCAGCACCAGGACTGTGGCCAGGAGTTGTGGGTCGAAAAGCTTCAACATCTCTTCCAGACTTCTAATGCTACGATACGCTTGGCTTTGGCTGCTAACAGAACTTTTTATTGTGTCATTTGCAATGCTCATTGCCTCGGAAGAGGCAGTGTTTGGTGACTGAATGCTTTGTCTCAAATCCCTACCCTCTGTAGGTAGAAGTTCGTGAGAAAGCACCACTACAAAGAGCAAGCACATGCAAGTGAAACGTGCCATGGATAAAATTAATGAGAGGATTAGAACCAAGGCTTAAATGCCAGTGCAAGAGATGGGTGTTTGTAGTGATGTGTATATATATAGTATCAAGTTTGAAATTAATCTATTAATTAAACTTTAAGTTGCAAGGTGGTAGTTATGGAGAAGAATTTTGGTGGACCTGGACCACCATTGATTCAGTGGTCCAAACCAATCAGGATGAGACAACTTGAAGAGAGAGGAGAGAGAAAAAATAAAATATAAACTTTTGTATAAGTGTCACTCATTGAATGGAAGGACCACATGGGGGGCCTGGAGCACTAAATATTTTTCCGTAGTTATGGCTTTAAAAGTGTCTTTTGCCCTTTGTTTCAACTCAAGGGCTGCTTTTGAACTCTAACTTTGTAAGGTTGAGTGTACTTTTGTCACCGTTCCGTCCACATGCAACTTCCCACTAACGATTCCACTTGCAAAGCCATTTTTGCAAGGCCATTTCATGTGGGATTCGCTGCATGCTCCCCAAGTTTAATATTATATTTTTTTTTTTGAAATTAATGCACACATAAACTAAGTAATATTTGTGTGACCTACCATTTATTTTGTTTTGCTTCTGAAAACCGTGCCCTCACCCCGCTGGCAAACCTAACCTTTGCATTGCAACAAGTCGGTCCAAATATGAAGTAAAATATAAACAAGAAGAAACAAAAGAAAACCCGAATATTCCCTCACATGTTTAATAGAAAAAAGAAAAACCCAAAGATTCCTTTGCATTGCACAAGCTATAATTAGAAGCCTAGGATCACTTGAGTAGAGAAAAAGCAGTACATTCAAGCTTAATTCGTTGTTGTTGAATAAACTTTAAATGTTTTGTTAGTTTTAGTCTTAATTAAGTAGTCATGTGTTTAGGTAAGTGAAAGGCCAAAAGTTGTAAGAAAGTGAAAGGCCAAGAGTTGTGAGAATATGAAAGGCCAAGAGTTGTGAGAAAGTGAAAGGCCAAGAGTTAGAGAGGCCAAGAGTTGGAAGTTTTAGTTTTGTGGTTTATGGCTAATTTAATGTTTTGGTTCATGAAAAGGCAATCTAGTGCCTATATAAACTATTCCATATTGTAAGCAACATATCACAAGAAAAAGAGAAATACAAGTTTTGTCTTCTCCACAAGAAAATAGTTGTTTTTATTTTAAGTTCTACATTATAGTGATACCACAAATTGGTATCAGAGCTATGGAGAGGGGGAGTGATATGGCACTACCTAAGTTGACAAAGGAGAACTACGAGAATTGGAGCATCCAGATGAAGGCTCTTCTCGGATCCCAGGACGCTTGGGAGAATGTTCAAGCAGGTTTTGTAGAACCACAGGACATTGGAGGCCATTCGGCGGCTCAAACCAAAGCGTTGAAAGAGACGCGTGCAAAAGACAAGCTGGCGTTATTCATGCTCTTCCGAGCTGTAGACGAATCCGGGTTCGAGAAGATAGCAAATTGTGAGACCTCAAAGGCAGCCTGGGACATCTTAGCAAATGTCTATAGAGGAGCTAACCGGGTTAAACAAGTCCGGCTTCAAACCCTTTGTGCCGAGTTGGAGGGAATGAAGATGAAGGACACGGAAGGAGTATCCGGGTTCGTTGCCCGGGTTCAAGGAATTGTGAACCAGTTAAAACGGAATGGAGAAGATATACCTGACACCAGAGTGGTGGAGAAAATCTTGAGATCTTTGACAGACCAGTTCGAAAACGTGGTTTGTGCCATAGAGGAGTCCAAGGACCTGTCTACACTCACCATTGACGAGTTGGCGGGTTCCCTTGAAGCACATGAACAAAGAAAGAAGAAGAAGGAGGAAACTCTTGAGCAGGCACTTCAGACCAAAGCAACAATTAAAGATGAGAAGATGCTCTATTCTCAAAATTTTCGAGGTAGAGGACGTGGCCGCGGTGGACGAGGTACTAGCCGTGGTGGTAGAGGTCGAGGCCGAAGTCAAGAAGTGTATAATGATGAGGTAGGACAGTCAAATCAACAAAACTGGAGAGGACGAGGACGAGGTCGACGAGGAGGTCGGTCACACTATTCAAACATCGAGTGTTACAAATGTGGAAAGTTTGGTCACTTTGCAAAAGATTGTAACTCGGACAAGTGTTACAACTGTGGTAAAGTCGGACATTTCGCAAGAGAATGCAGAGAGGAGAAAAAGGTGGAGGAGACGTCCAACCTAGCCACAGAAGGCGAGATGAAGGATGGTGTCTTGTTAATGACACACAGTGAAGGAAGTCCAGACGATGACATGGAGTGGTATCTTGACACGGGTGCGAGCAACCACATGTGCGGACATAAGCACTTCTTCAAGGAGATGAGAAAGGTGGAAACCGGACATGTTTCGTTTGGGGATGCCTCAAAGGTTGAGGTAAAAGGCCGAGGTACGATCTGTTTCCTACAAAAGGACGGGTTAATTGGCTCAATTCGAGATGTGTACTATGTACCCGACCTAAAAAGCAATATTTTAAGCATGGGTCAACTGATGGAGAAAGGTTACTCGGTTATTATGAAAGACCGGGTATTGTATTTGAAAGATGAGCAAGGTCGGCTGATAGTTCGGGTTCAAATGGGTAAGAATCGTATGTATAAACTAAATCTGAAATGCATACAGGTTGAATGTTTACAAGCCGAGGTGGAAGATAAGGCGTCACTTTGGCATCTCCGGTTTGGTCACCTACATTATGGTGGTCTAACCGAGTTGGCAAAGAAGAAGATGGTGGAAGGGTTACCTGGCATCAACTTTGAAGGAAAGTTTTGTGAGAGTTGTGTACTTAGCAAGCATGCCAGGACCACGTTTCAGAAGATGGCAAGATTCCGGGCTAAGCAACCTCTGGAACTAATACATACCGACTTGTGTGGACCCATCAATCCGGGTTCCTTCAGCGGTAAGAAGTATTTTATTTCCTTTATTGATGATTTCTCACGGAAAACTTGGGTTTACTTTCTGAAGGAAAAGTCCGAGGTGTTTGATGTGTTCAAAAGGTTCAAGGTGATGATTGAGAAGGCAACAGGAAGCTATATCAAATCGGTGCGGTCTGACAGAGGTGGGGAATATACCTCAACAACGTTTATGTCTTTCTGTGAGGAACAGGGGATAAGGAGGTTTCTAACAGCATCATACTCACCACAACAGAATGGCGTGGCTGAAAGGAAGAACCGGACTATTCTTGACATGGTTCGGTCAATGCTGAAGAACAAAAGGATGCCGAAGGAGTTTTGGGCGGAAGCTGTGCAGTGTGCTGTGTATGTGCAGAACCGATGTCCACATTCGAGCTTGGATGATAAAACTCCACAGGAAACATGGAGCGGTCAAAAGCCTTCAGTGGCTCATCTCAGAGTTTTTGGCAGTATAGCCTATGCACACATACCGGACCAGCTCAGAACCAAGCTCGAGGATAAAAGTAAGAAATATGTTTTTATTGGATATGATGAAAAAACAAAGGGGTATAAGCTGTTTGACCCCGTCAACAAGAAAGTCATAGTAAGCAGAGATGTAAAGCTCAATGAAGCAAATGAGTGGGACTGGAACAATTCTTCTGAGGTAAACTTTGAAGACGGAATCTCAACACAAATTATCAACCCGGCAAGTCCTGAAGCTTCTGATGATGAAGATGAGGTACGACAACCCAGGATGCGAAGCATACAAGACATATATGAGTCAACAAGTGAGGTACATTTTGTTTGTCTTCTTGCAGACTCTGAGAACATAAGTTTTGAAGAAGCCATCCGAGATAAGAAATGGCAAGATGCCATGGATGAGGAGATAGAAGCCATTGAACGAAATAACACATGGGAGTTAGCCGAGCTACCAGAAGGAAGTCGGCCCATTGGAGTGAAGTGGGTGTTCAAGAAGAAGATGAATGCTCAAGGGGAGATAGAACGATATAAAGCTCGACTAGTTGCAAAAGGTTATAAGCAGAAGGCTGGAATTGACTATGACGAGGTGTTTGCCCCTGTTACAAGGATGGAGACAATTCGGCTACTCATCTCACAGGCTGCTCAATACAGATGGCCAATGCATCAAATGGATGTAAAGTCGGCATTTCTGAATGGTGTTCTTGAAGAAGAAGTTTATGTGGAACAACCGTCGGGCTACATGAAGGCAGGAGAAGAGAAGAAGGTGCTGAGATTGAAGAAAGCACTTTACGGGTTGAAGCAAGCACCACGGGCATGGAATGCTCGTATTGACAAATATTTCAAGGAGAATGGACTTGAACAATGTCCATATGAACATGCTGTTTATGTCAAGAAAAATGGAGGAGACTTGTTAATTGTGGCTCTTTATGTTGACGACCTCATTTTTATGGGAAACAATGCCAAGATGATACAAGAGTTCAAGAGCACAATGACAAGAGAGTTCGAAATGACAGATCTCGGTTTGATGAAGTTCTTTCTTGGTTTGGAAGTAAAACAAAATGAGAAGGGAATCTTCGTGTCACAGGAGGCTTATGCAAAAAAGATCTTGAAGAAGTATAAGATGGAAGATTGCAACCCAGTTTCAACACCAATGGAACCCGGTTCAAAACTCTCTAAGTTTGATGGAGGAGACCGTGTTGATGCAAGCAAGTACAGAAGTTTAGTGGGAAGCCTACGTTATCTCACATGCACGAGGCCGGATATCTCGTTAAGTGTCGGCATAGTAAGTCGGTTCATGGAGGAGCCGAGATACACACATTGGAAGGCGGTAAAGAGAATTCTGAGGTATGTTCAAGGTACAGTTTCACACGGGTTACACTACTCGAGCTCGGCAAAATACAAGTTGATTGGATATTCTGACAGTGATTGGTGTGGAGACGTAGATGATCGAAAGAGCACGGCTGGTTATGTGTTTTTCATGGGCAACACGGCATTCACCTGGATTTCGAAGAAGCAACCTATTGTGACACTGTCGACATGTGAAGCTGAATATGTAGCTGCATCTTGGTGTGTTTGTCATGCAATGTGGCTCAGGAATCTGCTAAGCAAGTTGGAGGAAAAACAAGTCGGTCAAACTGTGATCCGAATTGACAATAAGTCGGCTATAGAGCTAGCCAAGAACCCTGTAAATCATGAAAGAAGCAAGCATATTGACGTCCGATTTCACTTCATCCGGGATCAAGTAAAGGAAGGAAATGTGGAGCTAACACACGTGACCAGTCAAGAGCAAGTCGGGGACATCTTCACAAAGCCACTGCCGACGTTGCTGCTCAACAATTGCAAGAAGATGCTTGGGATGAAAGATGGCAGAACCATTTAAGTTTATGAAGGAGAATTGTTGAATAAACTTTAAATGTTTTGTTAGTTTTAGTCTTAATTAAGTAGTCATGTGTTTAGGTAAGTGAAAGGCCAAAAGTTGTAAGAAAGTGAAAGGCCAAGAGTTGTGAGAATATGAAAGGCCAAGAGTTGTGAGAAAGTAAAAGGCCAAGAGTTGTGAGAAAGTGAAAGGCCAAGAGTTAGAGAGGCCAAGAGTTGGAAGTTTTAGTTTTGTGGTTTATGGCTAATTTAATGTTTTGGTTCATGAAAAGGCAATCTAGTGCCTATATAAACTATTCCATATTGTAAGCAACATATCACAAGAAAAAGAGAAATACAAGTTTTGTCTTCTCCACAAGAAAATAGTTGTTTTTATTTTAAGTTCTACATTATAGTGATACCACAGTTGTGGCATCTACTTGTTTGCGTGGAGGTATTTTTTTGTCTTCCTAAAAAAGCTAAGTAAAGGAAAGGCCCTAATTTTTTAACCTAAAAAAGGAAGAACTTAAGGATATGCTTCAGAGTCAATATTAAAAGGGAAGGGGACGGAAGGGGAAGGTTTTATTTATGTCGTCCTCTTGTATGTGAGTTGTAAAAAGTGGGGAAAGAGAGTAGAGGATTTTGGTAAAATCTTCCAATATTATTCTCAACCTTATCGTAAAGAACCTTGGGATACATCACCCCAAAATCTAGCTGTGAGAGTGCCCAAGGCCTTATAAAGGCCAGATTAGTTGCTCATGTGAGACTATATATCTCAACATTTATTAAAGTCTAGGCAGTAGCCTCCTCAGGCAACTACCCTATTGCGCTTTGTTGCTTATGATTTTTCAAATGAAAAACCTAAAGTTGAGACTTAATAATTTAGACCAATTGAGCTCTTTAATTTGTATCATATTTATTTATGTCATCTAATTGATTGAGTGATGAAGACACAACAGAAGAGAGGGTTCCCCAATCCCTGGAGCCAACCTTTTTGAAGATTCTCCATTTCCACCCAAACTTTGTTTATATGCTTCCTTCATTCTTGGATTGTGATAGAAACTACAAAATGAACAACAATTACTTAAAGGAAATACGGGGAAATCTGATATTATCAACAGCAATTTCGAGTATGGAGGTTACTGCGGAAGATATTTGTAAGAAGGAAGAAGAAAGTGGTTACAACAATCTCGCTGAATCCCCTCTAGTGGTCCCTACTATGGTTAAAAAATGAGGGAACGTAATATCTATTTTACACTTTTTTAAATGCATTTTTTTAATGAGATAAGTTAATGTTAAAATTTTATACTCAATCTTAAATTCATATAGTTAAAAAATTAGAACATAAGAGGAATTAATGATAAAAATTAAAAGTATAAGATATAAAATAATTTTAATTTATTTTTATTATTAGATAAAGTTTAATAGTAATGTTATCCAATAATTTGGGTCTGTTATTTATTGATAGAGTCAGCATGATATTTTATCTAATAATACATAAAATATTTTTAAAATATCCAAAATTTATGTAACTAATATTTTTTTTAAAAAAAAACTTAGACCTTGATTAGGATCTTATAAAGAAAAGAAAAAGAAGGAAAATATAATAAAAAATAACAAAGACTTGTTCTATATTATTTAATAAAAAAGAAGATATATTTTTTGTTGTTGAATTTCATGTAAAAGGAGAAATACATGTTAATAATAATGAAATGCTAATAATAATAACGAAATGGATAAAAATATAAAGGCCCTTTAACGGGGTAGATTGATTCTATCTGTTGTCCCTCTCTCCTTCGTACCAAACAAAAAATGATATTTAATGATAAAAAAACTATTATCCTTTTCTATTCTTTTTTTTTTTTTTTTTGAAATACTTTTCTATTCCTTCTAGAATAGCATATAAAGCATATACTTAAATCCTTTAACTAAACATTTTAACTTGAAACAGGTGGCATTCAACAAAAGCATAAGATTCAACTGTCTTGGTTTCGAGTAATAAAGCAAGGATTTGAGTCTTAAATATGTCACTTATTTTTATTTATTTTTTGGAAACATTAAATATGTCACTTTTGATGAAAGCCTTAAAATATAATTTTTTTATACTTTTATATGTAGAGGTAGTATCCCTTGACACCAGCGTCAAATTTAAAAATTGACACATTATTTAAGAGCCATTCGATCAGAAAAAATCAATGGTTTTTCTGATCTAATGGCTCATAGATAATGTGTCAATTTTCAAATTTGACACCGGTGTCAAAAGATCATACCTCTTAAATGTATATAGGAGATACATAAAAATCATTACTCCCATTATCAGAAAAATATTTCTGCAATCACTGCAGATAAGTTATTTGGATTTAATTCCAAAATGATGTCATTTTGGTGTTGAAATATTAAAAAATTATAATTATAAAGACTATTATAACTCTTAAGTAAATTAAATTTACAAAATCACTTTGATTTCTGTCCCAAAACGACGTCGTTTTGGACACAATACAGATAACTTATTTGCAGAAAAATGAACCATCTCATTATATATATATATATATATATATATATATATATATATATAGGGATTTATTATTCTTATGTTACATAAGAAAAAATTTATTTCCTACACACACAAATTCAAAATAGGTCCCACTTTACTTTTTTTTCTCTTCCCTTGAAAGTGAACCTCACTTGTACAAATGAGAAAATAATTATTATCTGGGATTAGAGGTTTTTTTTGTTATGAGAGATAATTTTATCTCCTACATACACATAAAAATATGTGGAGCCTATATTTTTTCTCTCTACTTTTCATATGGATCCAGTGGGCGCCACACATTCTTATACGTGTGTAAGAGATAAAATTATCTCCAAAAAATTCACACTCACACACTTGTCATGAAGGTCCGAAATCACAAATTTTGTACATTTAGGTGATATGCGAGGAACATTTTGATGATGGAATCTGAAGCAAAATCTCAGTAAAATCCTCAATGTGCCTCATTGGGCGAGAGTTCCTTGGCGTGGTGGTTTGTCACTTGGGCCAAAAGTGGGCTCCAAATTAATAATAATAATAATAAATTTTGTAAAGAAAATTTTAAATACATTAAAAAATAAAAGAATATAAATAAAAAAGAAATAAAATTTTAACTTAATATAAAAAAATTGTAATCAAAACTCAACTAAGCTATTACCATAAAGGAAAAAAGATGTGTCATTTTGTATCTCAAAAAAAAAAAAGATGTGTCATCTTAAATGACACATCTTGTATCTTTTCACTTTCATAAAGAAGTAGAACTCACATATTTAAAACTTTTTTCACTCATATTTAAATGATACATACTCCCATGATTTATCTCTTTACATAATTTTGTGTCTTTTAAAATGATACATCCTTTTTTTTATAATAGAAAATTTAAAATTATTAAAATATTTTAAAATCCTTTATTTCTTGAAAATATTAAGTTATATCTTCGTGATTAATCTTATCAAATATATCACGACTTATCATCATCCATTAAACCAATCATCAAAGCTGGGGAAACACGGGGATGTCTCCTTGCTGTGATAAAGCAAACGTCAAGAAAGGATCATGGTCGCCTGAAGAAGGCGCCAAACTAAAAGCTTATATCGACCATAAATTTCCAAATAGGTATTATATGGTTCATGTATATATTCATCAACCATCATAGATAAATCCAAATCAAACATATTTAACTTTTTAATGCTGTATATTTTAGTTCTTGATTAAATTTCCGTATCATCAATACTCAAATGACGTTATACCAATCATCAATGCTCCAACTTTTTTTTTTCTTTCAAAATTTTGCGCCTACACTTGTGGTCACTTCCACTGCCTACATGTAAAGGTTATTAGTTCATCGGCAAGTTTCGAAGTAATAATAGTTTGCAATTCATGCTTTGGAATTGCAAAATCTTTATATTCCATTATTTACATTGATCATGCCATGGAATTAGCCATACAAAAGGCTCGCCGTGGACACAAACATACCGCATCATATGTAAAAATCGTATACTTTTCAACAAAATAAAATAAAATAAAATTGTGTACTAAATCAGATCATTTTATGGGTCTGATATCTCATGCTAAATATACTAACATATTATGAAGAGAGTGATACAGATGCCACATGTGTTTATTTATCTGTTAACTGAGTTTCTGTTAGTAGTTAGAGTTAGTTCCATATTAGTTAGATCAGTTCCTTCTTTTTCGGAAAGTTGTTAGTGATTAGTTAGTTTGTTTTCTCTTAACTGAGAGTTGCCTTCTCTTTGTATATATACTTTGTATTATTGAGAATCAGTCAATATACTCATTTTCTTTACTTCATGAGTTCTTTCGATCGTGATATGGTATCAGAGCTCTAGAGCTCTGGTATCGGAATCTCTCAAACTTCATTCTTCCTCTTTCAACTTCATTCTTCTTTAATGGCGAACCAGAGCACCCTTCCAGATCATTTACTGAATCCAGCGAACTCATTGTACCTTCATCCGAATGAAAATCCTTCCTTGGCTCTTGTATCTCCTCCTTTGAATGGACGCAACTTCCATACATGGTTGCGTGCCATGAAAATGGCTTTGCTTTCGAAAAATAAGTTGTGTTTCGTGGATGGAAGTTTTCCTTCTCCCGATAACCAGGATCCTCTGTTTTCAGCTTGGGAACGATGCAATACGATGGTATTGTCCTGGATTCATCGTTCCATAGAAGAGTCAATCTCGAAGTCGATTCTGTGGATTGAGCATGCTGCTGATGTGTGGCGTGACCTTTCTGAACGATTCTCCCGGTCTGATGTGTTTAGAGTTGCTGATCTTCAAGAGGAAATTCAGCGTCTACATCAAGGAGAAAGAAACGTTTCTGATACTATACAGAAATGAAGACACTCTGTGATGAATTGGATAATCTCAATCCTTTGCCAAGATGCCACTGTGGAGCTCTTGATGAAATACGAGCTGGACGAGAACGTGATCAAGTAATCAGGTTTCTCAAAGGCTTGAATGATCAATTTTCGCATGTTCGTTCACAGATCATGCTTATTCAACCATTACCCAACATAAACAAGGCATTTTCACTTGTTACACAACAAGAACGTCAACTTAATTCTGAGGTTCATGGTGCTTTAGCTATGGAACCGAAAGCATATTCTATGGATCAACGTCGTAGAAATGGCAACTTCAGCAAGGATAGAGGTGCAAAACCACGTGGAAATAAGCTGTGCACACACTGTGGAAGAACCAATCATACAGTGGATACATGCTATATGAAGCATGGATATCCACCAGGGTTCAAATCGAAGCCTAGAAATGCTTCTTGATGTGCCTCTGGCAAGTGTGATTTTTCTGTGATAAAATTGACAAGAATTGAGTCATAAGAGAGCAAATTAAATACATATTGGCTAATTATATTGATTCTTTGAATGTCACTAATATTCACCTTTTAATTGTATTTTTACAGGGAAAATAAATGAAGAATTACAAAAAAACCTGTTAATGCAATTTTCCACGGTTATAGCACACTATGAGTTCTAAGCATGGCGCGGGTCAGCACCAAACTAGCACAAAACCGCACCAGATTACGAACTTTGCAGCGAGGACATCAAAGTGGCGCGAGGTAGCAACAAAGTGGCGCTCCTCAGCGCAGCAAGACAGAATCTTGGCGCAACCTAGCGCCCATTTACGAAAGAAAGTGGCGCTTCTCAACGCAATAACACATAAGGTTGGCGCAAGGGAGCGCCAATTTACAAAGGAAATGGCGCAAGCTAGCGCCGCAAGTCAGTACACTTGCGCTAGCTAGCGCCTAAAAGTAAAGGAAGTTGGCGCTAGTTAGCGCCAATGAATAGTGAAAGTGGCGCTAACTAGCGCCATTTGTGTGGAGAAGTGGCGCCACCCAGCGCCAAGATTTGGAGTGGCGCAAACGTGCGCCAATTCGGTGCCAACCGGCGCCGGTTTGCGGGACGGATCTCCGTGTTTTCTGAGGGGCACTTTTGGAAAGGAAATAAAACATTATAAAAGCACCTCTTATGCAACTAGGTCAGCAGACTTGGCAGATCTGAAAAAAGGAAAAAACACAGATACAGGGTTCAAGGACAGATCTGGAGATTGGAGGAGAAGAGCACTGGAGTTGTTCTTCGTTCTTCATCTACATCTAGTATTTCTTTATCTTTTGTTTTAATTTTATGTTGAATTTTAGATCAGCGATCATGATGTTGATTGGCTAGATCATTTTTATTGTAGTCAGGGTCACGATCCATATGTGAACCCTTGACATGAAGGATTGAATTGTGATTTTTAGTTTATATAATTATCTTTATCTTTACTCTGTGCGAATTTTATATTCCCTTTATTAGAATTGATCAATCTGATAGTTGGGGATATTCTGAGGATCAAAATCCTAGATAGGAATATTGGGGTTTTGATCTCGAAAGGGGGTAAGATAACAATCTGTATGCGTGCTAGGAATAGACGTGTATACGATTGCAGATGCTTAAATTATCACGCCCATTGCTTGATCCCATGAGAAACATTGCAAGGAATTGGGGTTTCTCATGGGATTAAAGGGTTAATCCTGCAAGGAATTGAGGGTTAACTATTAAATCTTTTAGATGATAATTTATCTGAGTGATTATATAAATGATTTTTATAAATCAATCCGGAGTAAAAAGCGGGGATCATTTGGTGAATGAACCCTGGCTACAATACTTTTCTCATATTTTTCTACAAATTAATTTTCAATTGTATTGTTTTCTTTTTCAATTCAAAAACACAAAAACAAGTCTTTATTTTTAATTTCACTCAATTTGACAATATTTGTCACTCAAACCCTATTTGAAAACTTCCATTCTTTAAGAAAAATTTTACTTGATATTAGACCTAATCCCTGTGGAGACGAACTTTATTTATCACTTTATTACTTGTGCGATCGGTATACTTGCCGGAGAGCATCAAGTTTTTGGCGCCGTTGCCTGGGATTGGCGTTTCTGATATCATATAATCTTTGATCTTTAAGATTGGATTTGTGAATATTTGTGAATATTTTTATTTTATTTATTTTTTTTTTTTGAATAAAAGAGAGTGCAGATATGGCTGGGAACAATGATGAAGTGGACAATCCACTCATGGATACAATCCTTACACCAGCATTCAACAGACCAAATTCAAGCATTGTTCATCCAGAAGTGGGGAACAACCATTGGGAGCTCAAGTCTGCCAATATTCAGTTGGTAGAGCGTGCTCAGTTTGGTGGAGAGGCTGATGAGGACCCTCACAGATTCATTGACAGATTTCTGATGATCTGTGACTCCACTAAACACCCCCAGGTGTCCAATGATGCAGTCAGGCTGAGACTGTTTCCCTTTGCTCTTAAAGGGAAAGCCTTGAATTGGCTGGAAAGGCAACCATCAAGAAGTATTTCATCATGGGAGAGTCTATCAAACAAATTCTTTGCTGAGTTCTTTTCCATGGAAAGATATAACCAGATGGTGAATGATATCACCAATTTCACTCAGGCTGAGGGTGAAACTATGTGTGCAGCCTGGAACCGCTTTAAAGATCTAATGAGGAGATGTCCTCATTACCCCATGACTAATGGTGATCAAGTCCGAATCTTTTTCAATGGGTGTAAACCTGAAGTTCGGATGGTGCTGAATGGTGCAGCAGGTGGTAGCATCAAATCCTTGAGAGCAAATCAAACTCTGGAGTTGATAGAAAGAATGGCTGCCAATGAAAATGAAGGTTTGACAGCCAAGCCTAAGAGAGGTATTCTACACCTGGATAACAATGATGCGGTTCTGGCTGAGAGTAAATTGTTAGCACAACAGCTAGCAAATTTGACCTCAAGGCTGGACAAGATGCAACTTTCCACTATGCAAGTTGCATCTGTGGTTTGTGAATACTGCAAGGGTGAGCATAAATCCAATGAATGCTCATCTTTGTTATCTTCTGACTCTCCTCAACAGGTGCAGGTGAATGGAGTATGGTACGAGCAAAGGTCTCCACCAAGAAACATTCCTAGGAATCAGAATTTCCCTTCTGGAAATAACAATTTTCAGAGGAGAACTCAAGGCACAGGACTGGATTACAATTCCAACAACTACTTGCAGCCTCCACCAGTCCAAGCTAAGGAGCCTTCTGATTTGGAAAGGTTAGTTGGACAAATGGCCCAACACTCCAATGCCTTTATGGAAGAGACTCGGGCCAATACAAAAAATACACAGGCTTCTATCAGAAATCTAGAGAATCAAATTGGCCAGCTGGCTAAACAACTAACTGATAGAACTCCAGGTACCTTCCTTAGTAACACAGTTACTAACCCAAGGGAAGACTGTATGGCCATCACAATTAAAAGTGGAAAAATACTTCCATCTCCTGATGTTGAAAAGAAGCTAGATAATGCAGGTGAGCCCGAAAAAGAAAAAGAAATTGAAAAACCTAACGAAGAAGAAGAAGCCAGTTGAAAAGAAGAGGTTTGAGCTCAAACCTGAATATGTAAGGGCTATGGCACCATATCCTGAAAGATTCAAACAGGATGATCAGAAAAAGCATTATGGCAGGTTCTTGGACCTTTTCAAAAAGCTTCATATTAATATTCCATTTGCTGAAGCTTTGGTCAATATGCCAAATTATGCTAAATTTATGAAAGATCTTTTGTCAAGGAAGCACAAGTTACAAGAGTGCCAAACTGTAGCACTTACTGAGGAGTGCAGTGCTATCCTTACAAGAAAATATCCTCCTAAGCTTCGTGATCCCGGAAGCTTCAACATTCCCATTGAAATTGGTAATACAAAAATCAGAAGGGCACTATGTGATCTTGGGGCGAGCATTAATTTGATGCCTCTTTCTATTTGCAAATCTTTGGGGATCACGGAACTAAAACCCACTATGGTTTCTCTTCAACTTGCTGATAGATCTTTAAGGAAACCTAGTGGAATCATTGAGGATGTTC
Source organism: Gastrolobium villosum (assembly GCA_032173675.1). Classification (NCBI taxonomy): domain Eukaryota; kingdom Viridiplantae; phylum Streptophyta; class Magnoliopsida; order Fabales; family Fabaceae; genus Gastrolobium; species Gastrolobium villosum. Next base: position 16,305 of record JAVKPL010012944.1, on the reverse strand, counting down.
TTGTGAAGGTGGACAAGTTCATCTTTCCTGCTGATTTTGTGGTACTTGATATGGGGGAAGAAAAAGAGATGCCTCTTCTTTTGGGAAGACCTTTCTTAGCTACATCTCGTGCATTGATTGATGTTGAAAACGGGAAGCTTGAGCTAAGAATGAATGATGAGGCCGTTACCATCAACGTCTTTGACTCAATAAAATATTCTTCTCCCAAAGATGATTGTTTTAATCTTGATGTTTTAAAGAAAGAAGAGGACAAAGAAGATAGTGCCTCAAAAGTTGAATTGAAGGAGCCTTCTCAAACTCTAAAAGATATCTTCTGGGGTAATAAGGAGGCGGTGATTGAAGCACTGAAGGAACGAGAGACTGATTTGAAGGATAAAGATCCTTCTTCCCATACCCACAAAATTCTCAATGAGGATGATGATAAACATGGGAGGAAACCCCAAAGGAGACGTACTCCTACAAAGAAGAAGGTAAGAAGAAAGGAAGTAGTGAAATTCTTTGATACAAGTTGGAAGAGATACCGGGAGCTGAAATTTGACAAGAGACACCGAGACTCTATCTCTCGGAAAAATCAAAGTTTCAAAGAATTCTTAACATGGATCCATGGTTTGGATCAAATCTGGGAATGGTGGTCCCATACACCAAGGCAACCAGTACCACCAGACCCTTCATTTGCTGAGTCATCCCACACTGCTGAGGGGGATGACATGGAGGGCTGATCTTATCTCCTTGCTGATGGAGATCTTGTATATTAGTTTATTTTTCTGTTTCGTATTTTTAAGTTATTTTGTGTTGGTATATTTTTCTCTGATGTTTTAATGTGTGCATTATAGTTTCTTCTATATGCCACTATTTGTTCTATTGTGCAGGATTTTCTTCCTTCTTGGGGTTTAATTATTGCTGAGGACAGCAATGCTCTAAATCTGGGAATGGTTGGCTTGCACCTTAGAACTGCAATTCTTCTATCAGGGGAGATATTCTAACTCTTTTAATTTTCTTAGTTATTTTGTGTGCTATAAAAAAAAAATGGTGTATTTTTAACAAATCCCAGGTTTAAATGTGCTCATCTTTTTAATGTACATGATTAAATTCTTGGAATATATTGTATGACTTTCTGACATAACATTGCATAGGCATAATTAGATTGCATGATTGCTCGGTTGTCTGAATTAAGATTGTGAATTCTGATAATGTCTGGAGTCAATTTTCTTGAGTCTACATTGATACCATAGCTGTGAGGTTTTGAGCCTAAACACTGAAATTTTTGTTGAAAGGCCTCACTGTTGTAATACTCTAGAACTTGATTTGTTTCTCTGTAATGCATGCATTGATTGATATGACAAAGGCATTTTGTTTTTATTAGCTATTGGCCAAAATAGCCCACCTGTATGAAATTTTCCCTTGCTAGCCCTTTTGAGCCTGAATTGATTTATTGTAAAATGACCTGTGGCCTGATTAATGGCTTAGCCAATATCCATATAACTTACCTTGGTTGAGATTGAATCACTGAAAGTGTTGGAAATAAAGTAAAGAAAGTGAGGTAAGCTCCACAATGGTCAAGAAAAAAAAAAAAAAAAAAAGAAGAAGAAAGGGCAAAATGAAAAGAGAAAAAGAAAAAGAAAGCAAGAAAAAGGAAAAGAATAAAAGGTGGCAGGAAGGAATGAATTCCCGGAATTCTGTGGGAATGTTAGTGGAGCAAAACAATTGAGTTGAAATTGTTAAAAATGAAATAATATCAGTTTTCAATCTCTTGGTTGTTTGAGCTACTATCCAAATTTTCCTACCTATTACCCCAGCCAAAGTTACAACCTGTGAAGTCCTTTTGATCAATTAATGCATGTGTTTGATTCTTCAATTTCAAGAATTTTGTAGAATATAATCAAGCATATGGTAGTGTTATAGCTTTGAGTAATTGAGTGCTCATGATACCCTTAAACACTGAGTGTTGAGTGAACATTATTTATCTGTGTGAGGGGTAATCAATGTAGATTTATATATTTAAGAAGCTGATGGCATTATTGGAAGTTCATGATATTTAGTCAGGCATACATGGCATATTGAGTCTGAGAGTGACTATGATTGTTATGTTAGATTAAGTGAATATTTCCTGGATTAAGTCTTTTACATTGCTGGGGACAGCAACGTTTAAATCTGGGAATGGTTTGATGTGCCTCTGGCAAGTGTGATTTTTCTGTGATAAAATTGACAAGAATTGAGTCATAAGAGAGCAAATTAAATACATATTGGCTAATTATATTGATTCTTTGAATGTCACTAATATTCACCTTTTAATTGTATTTTTACAGGGAAAATAAATGAAGAATTACAAAAAAACCTGTTAATGCAATTTTCCACGGTTATAGCACACTATGAGTTCTAAGCATGGCGCGGGTCAGCACCAAAATGGCACAAAACCGCACCAGATTACGAACTTTGGAGCGAGGACATCAAAGTGGCGCGAGGTAGCAACAAAGTGGCGCTCCTCAGCGCAGCAAGACAGAACCTTGGCGCAACCTAGCGCCCACTCATGAAGAAACTGGCGCTGGTCAGCGCAATATCACAGAAGGTTGGCGCAACCTAGCGCCCATTTACGAAAGAAAGCGGCGCTTCTCAGCGCAATAACACAGAAGGTTGGCGCAAGGGAGCGCCAATTTACAAAGGAAATGGCGCAAGCTAGCGCCGCAAGACAGTGCACTGGCGCTAGCTAGCGCCTAAAAGTCAAGGGAGTTGGCGCTAGTTAGCGCCAATGAATAGTAAAAGTGGCGCTAACTAGCGCCATATATATTGACAAAGTGGCGCCAACCAGCGCCAATGAATAGTGAAAGTGGCGCTAGTTAGCGCCAATGAATAGTGAAAGTGGCGCTAGTTAGCGCCAATGAATAGTGAAAGTGGCGCTAACTAGCGCCATTTGTGCGCCAATTCGGCGCCAACCAGCGCGGGTTTGCGGGAACAGATCTCCGTCTTTTCTGAGGGCATTTTTGGAAGGAGAAGAGAATATTATAAATGTGACATTTGCTGAATTAGGTCAGCAGACTTGGCAGATCTGAAAAAAGGAAAAAAACACAGAGACAGGATTCAAGGACAGATCTGGAGATTGGAGGAGAAGAGCACTGGAGTTGTTCTTCGTTCTTCATCTACATCTAGTATTTCTTTATCTTTTATTTTTATTTTATGTTGAATTTTAGATCAGCGATCATGATGTTGATCGGCTAGATCATTTTTATTGTAGTCAGGGTCACGATCCATATGTGAACCCTTGACATGAAGGATTGATTTGTGATTTTTAATTTATATAATTATCTTTATCTTTACTCTGTGCGAATTTTATATTCCCTTTGTTAGAATTGATCGATCTAATATTTGGGGGTATTCAGAGAATCAAAACCCTAGATAGGAATATTGGGGTTTTGATCTCGAAAGGGGGTAAGATAACAATCTGTATGCGTGCTAGGAATAGACGTGTATACGATTGCAGATGCTTAAATTATCACGCCCATTGCTTGATCCCATGAGAAACATTGCAAGGAATTGGGGTTTCTCATGGGATTAAAGGGTTAACCTTGCAAGGAATTGAGGGTTAACTATTAAATCTTTTAGATGATAATTTATCTGAGTGATTATATAAATGATTTTTATAAATCAATCCGGAGTAAAAAGCGGGGATCATTTGGTGAATGAACCCTGGCTACAATACTTTTCTCATATTTTTCTACAAATTAATTTTCAATTGTATTGTTTTCTTTTTCAATTCAAAAACACAAAAACAAGTCTTTATTTTTAATTTCACTCAATTTGACAATATTTGTCACACAAACCCTATTTGAAAACTTCCATTCTTTAAGAAAAAATTTACTTGATATTAGATCTAATCCCTGTGGAGACGAACTTTATTTATCACTTTATTACTTGTGCGATCGGTATACTTGCCGGAGAGCATCGGGTCATGTGATTTCTGCTAATGGAGTTGCAGTTGATCCTAACAAGATTGAGGCCGTGATGGACTGGGAGAGGCCCAAGACGGTTACAGAAGTGAGAAGCTTCTTGGGTTTGGCAGGGTACTATAGGAGGTTCATAGAGGGATTCTCTAAGATGGTGCTACCGATGACTCGCCTTACCCGAAAGGAGACTCCATTCGTGTGGACACATGAGTGTGAGGAGTGTTTCCAGGAGTTGAAGGAGAGACTGACTACTGCTCCTGTGTTAGTCCTTCCTGATCCTGCGGAACAGTTTGAGTTATACTGCGATGCCTCTGGTAAAGGACTAGGCTGTGTGTTGATGCAGAAAGGGAAAGTTGTTGCTTACGCTTCAAGACAGTTGAGAACTCATGAGGAGAACTACCCGACTCACGACTTGGAGTTAGCAGCCATTGTTTTTGCTTTCAAGATTTGGAGGCATTACCTGTTTGGCATGAAGTTTGTTGTATTCAGTGATCACAAGAGCCTGAAGTATCTGTTTGACCAGAAGGAGTTGAACATGAGACATCGTAGATGGATGGAGTTCTTGAAGGACTACGATTTTGAGCTGAGGTACCATCCTGGCAAGGCCAATGTGGTAGCCGATGCTTTGAGTCGGAAATCCGTGAGCTTATCCAGCTTGATGATGAGCGACTACGAGGTGATCGAAAAGTTCAGAGACTTGAGAGTGAACTCCTTGTTTGGGGGCGCACTGCTCGAAATGGAAACAGCAGAGGTAATTAATGAGCTGATGGGAAAGATTAAAGAGGCGCAAGTGCAAAGAGAGTGCCTCGATTATGTGAAGAACCAGGACGGTGTGTCTTGGAACGAGGATGGATTGCTGTTGTTCCAGAAGAGGATTGTTATTCCTCGAGGGCCATTGACCGAAGAGGTTATGGCAGAGGCTCATAAGGGCCGGTTTACTATCCACCCTGGTGCCACGAAAATGTACCAGGACTTAAAGAGAAATTTTTGGTGGCCGGGCATGAAGAAGGACATAGCGGTCTACGTGTCCAAATGCCTTATATGTCAGAAAGTAAAGATTGAGCACCAGAAACCGTCTGGTAAACTTCAACCTCTTGAAATTCCACAGTGGAAGTGGGAGAGTATTTCCATAGACTTCATGGTGGGATTGCCTAAAACTCAGGCTGGTTGTGACTCTATTTGGGCCATAGTGGACAGATTAACCAAGTCTGCCCATTTTCTTCCAGTGAAGGTGAGCTTCACTACAGAGCAGTTGGCCAAGCTTTATGTCCGTGAGATTGTGAGGCTTCACGGGGTGCCCGAGAGTATCATCAGTGATAGGGACACGAAGTTCACATCTCGGTTCTGGGAGGCGCTGCAGGAGGCTTTTGGTACGCAGTTGAGATTGAGTACCGCCTATCACCCTCAGACTGACGGACAGACTGAGCGGACCATCCAGACATTGGAGGACATGTTGAGAGCTTGCACATTGGAGCAGGGTTCTGCATGGGATAGGTACCTTCCGTTGGTAGAATTCTCGTACAACAACAGTTTTCATGCTAGTCTGGGCATGGCACCCTACGAGGCGCTGTATGGTAGGAGGTGTCGGACTCCTACCTGCTGGTCTGAGGTTGGAGATAAAGAGCTATTTGGCTTGGACTTTGTCCAAGATACTACCCAGCAGATCCAGATGATCAGGGAAAAGTTGAAGCAGGCGCAGAATCGCCAGAAAAGCTACTATGATGTCAAGCATCGACCACTGGAGTTCAGTGAGGGTGAGCACGTGTTTGTGAAACTTTCACCTGTCACCGGTGTTGGACGGGCACTCGGAGTGAGGAAGTTGAGCCCTCGGTTCATTGGGCCCTACCAGATCCTTGGTAGAGTAGGACCTGTTGCCTATCGACTTGCCTTACCCCCGAACCTAGCCAACATCCACGACGTGTTTCACGTGTCTCAGCTTCGGAGGTACATAGCAGATCCTTCGCACGTGGTGCAGCCGGATGATGTGGAGGTTCAGGAGAACTTAAAGACTCCCGTCGGACCACTCAAGATCCTCGATCGAGGCGAGAAACAGCTTAGAAGCAAGATCGTTCCGATGGTCAAGGTGCAGTGGACTGGGCGTAGTCCCGAGGAGTGCACGTGGGAGCGTGAGGATGAGCTTCTTCGACAGTATCCCGACTTTCGAGACAGGTATATTCTAATTTTGAGGACAAAATCCTTAAAAAGGTGGGGTGAATGTAAGAACCCACACCGCTAATTAAGGTAATTAGTGAATTAATTATGATAATTAGGAAATGATTCCATAATTGACCTTAATAATTATTATTAGGCTTAAATAATTATATTGAGTGAGTAAAAATGCTGAAAGTCGTTTTTCGGAAGGAAAGCGCAGATACCGGTTCTACTACCCGGTATAAATGCGTACCGGAAAAGTATCCCGGAAAATTATATCGAACGTATGATAATTACTAGAATATTATGTAGGACTTGTAAAACAAGTTTCAGGTCAAAATAATGTAATCTGATGCCAGAACTGATATTGGCTATGGAAAAGCGCGTACCGGAAAGGTGCTCCGAAAAATAAAATAAAAATATGACAAATCTTAGAAAATTGTGTAGGTTTAGATTCTAAAGTTTGGGATCAAGATCTTTTGCGTGGCTATTAAGGCTAATACTGCGCGTTATGGCTTAAATGCCTATATATACTACCATTAAGAGGGCACACAACCCTAGGCAGCCACTATTCATACGTGGATGAGGCTGTTTCTGAGTGTGAAGCACTGTTCCATTGCCTTCCTCACCATTCTTGAAGCCAAGTCTTCATCTTTTGCTTGGTTCCTCCCCTTTCCTCTTCATAAACACTTGTGACCATCCTTGTGAGACTGAAAGGAGTGTTCTGGGCTGTGTTTCAGCTGCTGTGTGTGAGGTTGGTGGGCTGAGTTGGTGAGCTTGAGTGGCTTGAACCTTTGGCTTGGCATTGGTGGTGCCAAGGAGCCATCTTGTGGTGCAAGAACCCATCTTGGGGGTGCCATTTTCATGCTCCTACTTGGTCTGAGTTTGAAGTGCTTTTGGAGAGCTCCAAGAGCACACATTACTCTGTTTCAAGCTTGGGGTAAGTTCTCTCACCTTTGATCTTAAGTTTTAATGCTTAAAGTTGATGTCTTGGCCATGTTTAATGAGTAAACAAGAAGGTATAATGAGTATGAACCTAAAACAGATTAAAGATGCATGCTTTAACGTGCACATGTGTTTAAAGTTAAATCTTTGGGGTGGATATTCACGAAATGCAGAAACTGCATTCTGTCGTGAGATATCCGGATATTTGTCGAACAGATATCCGGATATCAGTATTCGGATATGGTATCCGGATATTCATATCCGGATATGGTATCCGGATATTCATATCCGGATATGGTATCCGGATGTTCATATCCGGATGTGGGATCTGGGTATCCGGATAGGGTATATCTGGATATGACTAGTGTGATATCCGGATATGGCATATCCGGATATGTCCCTTGTGATATCCGGATATCCTGGGTTTTCGCAGAACAGTAGCTGTGCTGCGTGAACAGTAAGCTATTGGGGGTTTGTGGACCCTAGATTAAGGAAGTTGAACTTCTGTAATTAATGAACTAAGTCAGAATCATATGATTAAGGGCTTATGGCTTTGTTGGAAGCCTTAAGACGTAAAACGTAAAGGAAAGGCGTAGTCTTTAAGTTGTATGCTTGTGATGCATAATATTGATGTATTATTGGTCCATATCAGATTGTGATACTGCTGTGTTTGGACGTAAGAGAGGTTGGACTCTTGGCTTGGATAGCTAGCTTGCAAGGTAAGCTTTCGTGTCCTCGGTTTAGCCATTTTGTGGTTCCACCATGTCCCATGGGGATGTAGTGTATGCATGTTGTGTTACATGCTTTGATGTTTTGGAAATGCTATTGAGCTATTATATGCAATGTGCTTTTATGATATGCATGTGGTGTCCACCTATACGGTAAGCCTGAGTATGTGGTACATACAAGATGGTGAGGCTGTGGGTGAGGTGCAAGCGGTGTTCCTTGTACTCATGTGGGTTTAGACGTATTCCTGCATTTCTCTGGCCAGTAGATTTGATAAACACACATGGCATGATTATCTGCTGCATCGCATAGTTTTGGAACTTATATTGTAAATACTGTTTTTGAACTTATATTACAAATGTAAGTGAGCTTGGGGTGGAAGATCCTTGAGGACCCCTTGTCTTACTGAGATTTCTTGTTTAGAGATCTCACCCCACGTTTGGGGACGCTTATTTCAGGATCAGGTAATGTTGAGGGCTCAGGTGGCAGGAGGCCAGAGCTGAGTTGACATTTATGATATGCTGACATGCTGGATGTTGACTGCTGTTATGTTTTCCGTTTTGATCATGTTATTATGTTGAGACTGTTGTTGGGCATTGTGCCATATTTGGTGAGCATGAGGTTTGTCCATGCCACATGGTTTTGTTATTGTCTTTTATTTGAAGTTGTATTTAAAGTATCAGGATTTCGACCCAGGCTATGTGTTGTAGTCGTGTGACTTTAGATACTCACTTTACAATTATTTATGAGGTATTCAGTTAGTTGTCTTGCAATTTACATACAGGCAGTATTTTATGAAATTGATTAAGTAATCAAGTTGGTTAAGTTTAATGACGTCATAATTGAATTAAAGAAAAAGTTATTTCGCATTTTAATTAAGAATGGCTTAATACGATAGTATGTTAACAATCCGGGTTAACACGGGCTGTTACAACATGCATATCATAAAGGCACTCACATATAACAGCTCAACAGCATTTATCAAATAATTCATGAAAACAACATCATGCATATAAACCATCCCCCATGGGACATGGTGGAACCAACAATGGCAAAGTCGAGGACACGAAAACTTACCTTGCAAGCTAACTACCCAATGCTAAGAGTCCACACTAGCTTAAAGCCCAAAGACAGCAGAATCACAATCTATTTTGGACCATCAATATATCAATAATCATACTTAACAAGAATAAAACACAAAGTCAACGCCTATCCTTTACGTTTTACGTCTTTAGGCTTCCTACAAAGCCACAAGCCCTTAATCACTTAGATTATGACTTACATTAATCAATACAGAAATCCAACTTCATCATACTAGGGTCCACAAACCCATAACTCAGTTATGTATGAATAGTACCTTACTGTTCATCGAAATTCCAGAATATCCAGATATATGTCGGGACCATATCCGGATATCAATATACGGATATGCATATCCGGATATTCATATCGGATACCACAGAGCCCCATATCCAGATATCAATATTTGGATACCCACCGGATATCAATATCCAGAAATTTCCAACCCAATATTCGGATATTTCGTGACAGAACTCAGATTCTGCATTTCGCGAAACATCAAACCAAAGGTCCATCTTTTACCGATTACAGAAGCTTAATCATGCATTTCTAGGTGTGTTTAGCATTACCCAACGCTAGGTTATCATCTTAATTCTATTATATGCATCAAGATTCCATTTTTAAGCATAAAAACTCATGATCATGGGTTCAACAACTCACCCAAGCTTCAAACAGAAAAGAGAGGTGCTCTTGAAGCTCCCAAAGTTCTGACTTGGTCCAACCACGAAAATGCAACACAAGCTTGGACCTTTCCACTCAAAGATGGCTACTTGAAGCCTCTAATGGCATGAACAATGGCTCACACCAAGGAACACACCAACTCAGCCCCTCAGCTCCTTACCAACAACATATACAACTCAGAATGGAGCACTCTTCTCCCTCACAATGCTAACCCACACCCAACCAAGTGTTTAGAGGAAGCTTTCATGAAGAAAAATAGCCTCAAAGTTCAAGAATGGAGAAGGAAATGCAATGGAACAGTAGAAGAAGGAGCTGACCAGCCACCACACTCACGTAGCACTTAGGAATGTCTAGGGTTTTGTGCCAAAATGCATATAAATAGTCACTTAAGAGTTAAACACACAATATTATGATTAATTTCTACGCTTAGCATTTGAATCCCAAACTTAGGATTCCGAACCTACTCATTTTTCTAATATTTATCATATTTTTATTTTATTTTTCGCAGCATATTTTCGGTACGCGCTTTTCCATAGCAAATATCAGTTCTGGCATTAATTCTCATTATTTTAACTTGAAACTTGTTTTACAAGTCCTATATATTATTCTAGGAATATTCATGCATTTATTATAATTTTTCGGGATACTTCACCGGTACGCATTTATACCGAGTAGCAGAACTGGTATCTACACTTTTTGTCAGAAAAGCTTCTTTCAACATTATTACTCACTTACTATGATTATTAAAGGCTCAAAATAATTATTAGGGTCAATTATGGAATTATTTCCTAATTATCACATTTAATTAATTAATTTCCTTAATTAACGGTGCGGGTTCTTACATTCACCCCACCTTTTTAGGATTTTGTCCTCAAAATCAGAAACATACATGTCTCGGAAGTCGGGGTACTGCCGGAGAAGCTCGTCCTCTCGCTCCCAAGTACACTTCTCAGGAGTTCTTCCGGTCCACTGCACTTTGACCATATGAATGGTCTTATTCCTCAGCTGCTTCTCGCTGCGATCGAGAATCCTGAGTGGTCCGACGGTAGTCTTTAGGTTCTCCCGAACCTCCACATCATCCGATTACACCACGTGCGAATGATCCGCTACGTACTTCCGAAGCTAAAACACGTGAAACACGTCGTGGATGTTGGCCAAGTTCGGAGGCAAGAAAAGCCAGTTGGCAACTGGTCCTACTCTACCAAGGATCTGATATGGCCCAATAAAACACGGGCTCAGCTTCTTCACTCCAAGGGCCCGACCAACACCGGTGACAGGTGAAAGTCTCACAAACACGTGTTCACCCTCACTGAACTCCAGTGGACGATGCTTAACATCGTAGTAGCTCTTCTGGCGATTCTGTGCCTGCTTCAGCTTTTCTCGGATCATCTGGATCTGCTGGGTGGTATCCTGAACAAAGTCGAAGCCAAAAAGCTCCTTGTCTCCAACCTAAGACTAGCACGTAGGAGTCTGATACCTCCTACCATAGAGTTCTTCGTAGGGCGCCATGCCCAGGCTAGCATGAAAGTTGTTATTGTAAGAAACTCAACCAACGGCAGGTACCTATCCTATGCTGAACCCTGATCCAAAGTACAAGCCCTCAGCATGTCCTCCAAGTTCTGGATGGTCCTCTTAGTCTGTCCTTCAGTCTGAGGGTGATAGGCGGTACTCAATCTCAACTGCGTACCAAAAGCCTCTTGCAGAGCCTCCTAGAATTGAGAGGTGAACTTCGGGTCCCTATCACTGATGATACTCTCGGGCACCCCGTGAAGCCGCACAATCTCGCGAACATAAAGCTTGGCCAACTGCTCTGTAGTGAAGCTCACCTTGACTGGAAGAAAATGGGCAGACTTCGTCAGTCTGTCCATAATGACCCAAATAGAGTAGCAGCCAACCTGAGTTTTCGGCAAACCCACCAAGAAGTATATGGAAATGCTCTCCCATTTCCATTCCGGAATCTCAAGAGGTTGAAGCTTACCAGACGGCTTCTAGTGTTCAATCTTTACCTTCTGGCAAATCAAACACTTGGACACAAAAACAACAACATCCTTCTTCATGCCCGGCCACCAAAAGTTCTTCTTCAGGTCTTCATACATCTTTATAGCACCAGGTTGGATACAAAATTGGCCCTTATGGGCCTCTGCCATAACCTCTTCGGTCAATGGACCTCAAGGAACCACAATCCTTTTCTCAAACAACAGAAGTTCATCCTCATCCCAAGACACACTGTCTTGGTTCTTTACGTAGTCCTGGCACTCTCCCTGCACTTGTGCCTCTTTGATCTTTTCCAACAGCTCATTCACAACGTCTGCTGCTTACGTCTCGAGAAGTGAACCCCCACACGGAGAGGTCACTACTAGGTCTCGAAACTTCTTAACCACATCAAAATTACAAAGCAACGAACTGGATAAGCTCCCGGATTTCCGGCTCAAAGCATCCGCTACCACATTGGCCTTGCCAGGATGTACTTCAACTCAAAGTCGTAATCCTTTAGGAACTCCATCCATCTCCCCTGCGTCATGTTCAACTCTTTCTGGTCGAAAAGATACTTCAAACTCTTGTGGTCACTGAACACCACAAACTTCAAACCAAAAAGATAATGCCTCCAAATCTTGAAAGCAAAAATAATGGCCGCCAACTCCAAGTCATGATTCGGGTAGTTCTCCTCATGAGGCTTCAACTGCCTCGAAGCATAAGCAAAAACTCTACCAGTTTGCGTCAAAACACAGCCCAGCCCCTTTCCAGAAGCATTACAATAAAGCTCAAACTGCTGATCAGGGTCAGGAAGGATCTGTTAGCATATGGGTGTCCTAGAGACAATCTTTTGATTAAATAAAGGACACTAGATGTAGAACTTTATTTGTCGCAAATAAATGTAAGCACTATTTATTCAGTTTCATATTGTGTCTCGATATTACTGTTAATATTATATGAATGAACTGGATAAACCCCTTGGAATAGAACAGGTATCTCTTGAGTATCTGTGATGAGATCACGATCATGAGGATTCAAGGATATTGCATGTCTATTCCTAATTATATGTTCCTAGTCTAGAGACACTGAGTTTGGGGATCAGTGATCTCGAGTAAAGACTAGTACGACTTATCTACTTGTATATGGATACAAGGTAAAGACCTCATGAGCTGCGGATATGGAGATATCTTAGCTAAAGTCGTGGGTGGACCTATAAGAGTATAGCTCGCACTGAACAGACCCAAAAAGAGACTCTATGAGGAAATCTCACAGATAGAGTCATTAGAGTAATCTCTTTATGTTTGGGTGTGTCTTTCCTTAGACCAGAAGTTATTACCTAGACTGTGTTCTTGAAGGCATGTTTTGATTGTATACCTCGTCTGCCTGAAACATGGAGACTCATAGGTATACTGTTGGGCGTGTCCTTAAAGGGCACAGGGCTAGGGTAATAAGCTGAAGGAATTCGTCAAATCTCTGTGAGAGATTAGGTTATCTGTAAACCGGAGAAATCGGGATGACATTTACAGGGACTCGGGAATCTATGCATAGTAAAAGAGATCATGAGATGATCTGCCTTTAGAGTCAGTAAATTGAAGATTTCCTATTTCGAATAAAGCTTACCCTAAACCGCAGGGGTTGATACATTTCCTTACCCTAGGTTAATGGGAAGATAACCGAGACGAAGGGAAATACATACGGTAACCAAATATGTGCAATAGGATGATCAAGTCATTAATCTGACTAGTTCTGGGGCAACAAAGCATTGCTAGTGCTCTGTGTTGTCATTAATTGGGTTGTGGGCTTGTTGGGCCCAAGCCCAATTATGTCAGTAGCTAAGTTGGACCTAATGGGTCACACACTAACACCTTGTAGTTATGATGGACTAGCTTTAAAGGTATTGGGCCTAATAATGTTATTAGCCCAAGAAGCTGTTTGGAAGCCCACCTAAATGGGTGGGTGGTGCATGGAGTTTAGTAATGGGCTTGGATAGTCCAAGCCATTACTAATTAATTTAATTAGTTAAATTAATAATCAAATATTTGAATTTCGAATTTTGAATTTGAAATTTGAATTTTGAAATTTGAATTTAGAATTTGAATTTCAAAATTCGAATTTTGAATTTGAAATTTGAAATTTGAAATTTGAATTTTAAAATTTGAATTTGAATTTGAATTTTGAAATTCGAATTTTGAATTTGAAATTTGAAATTTTGAATTTTGAATTTTGAATTTGAATGTTTGAACGTTTGAATTCAAGTGTTTGAATTCGAATTTGAATTGGTTTTGAAAAGTTGTTTCATAACAAAAGGATAAGACAGGATCTTATTGGAGCATATTCCTTGGATGAAGAAGCATCTTTGGAGGCTCTCCCTAGGCTGTTTGGTGCATCACTTTTAAGTGATAAGAGTGTTATCTTATCACTTAAAACAAACCTCCATTCAGATTTGGTGGTTGAGGGAATCAGTGGGTAAGTTGATTCAAATTTTGAATGCAACTGCTCAATGTATTTGGACCCTTTATAGGGCTGAATTATGCGCATGAAAACTATATACTATATGATAGTTTATGAATTTAAGTTTAAATTAATTTGAATTTAAATTCATGTGGATAAGATTGGAGGTTGTTGGCAAAGTTTGTTTTGCAACAGCTCCACCTTATCACACTGTTTCATGCACAACTTTCAAAGAAATTTGAAAGTTTGTTTTTCATTTTGAATGAATGAATTCCCTCCTCCTCTCCAAAGGGTGCGCATAAATAGACATGTTCCTCACCTTAGGTTTCATTGGAAAACCAAGCCAACTCTCCTCCTCTATGCACCATTCTGTAGGGTAGCTCAGTACACCTTTCCAAACAGGATACCTAGCCTCCACCCTCACCACTTGTGCGCATAGCAAGCCTCATTGTGGTGTTCATCTGGTGGCTTTCAAGAAAGAGTTCTTGCATCATAGACGAACGGTGGTGTGGATCACCATTAGAGGGTTTGAACCCTTCAAGCCTGACATCTCATCTCCCTGACTGATCAGGCCAAAACAAGGTAACATCATGCTGTCTTAAAGCATGAATCTATGAGTGCATGTATGTTCCGCAGTAAAATTTTTGTTTTACACCTTACATGCATCGGCCTTCAAAGGCCAGTTTACTTTCAAGTGGTATCAGAGCCCGGTTGCTTTACCATCGACGGGTGATGGTACCTTGTTTGTGAAAAGAGTCTTTCACGGTCAAAAATCTTTAAAGGGTTAAAGTTTAAATTCTGCATGTGGATTTTGAATCACAAATCCTTTAAAGTGTTAAAGTTTTTGTTTTTATGAACATGAAAATTTGATTCTGTGTTCATAAAACATTATGCATCATGGTTTAGTTTCTTTTCTTTATGAAAGTTCTAAAAGGAACACCCTTTTTGAAAGGGTAGATTCGGCCATGGAGGGTACTAAGAGTACCTTGAATGATTTCTTATTTTTCTCCATGAATTGTGTCATGTTTATATGCATGAAATTTTGTGAAAAATTTATCATATAGTTACCTATATGATTCGGCCATGTAGGGATATATGGCTACATGCATGGTTTAATTTTGTTTTCTTTAAGAAAGAATTAACAAAATTTGAATTGAAATTGTTTTTAAATTCGGCCAATGAGAAATTTAAGATTATGAATCTTGATGTTATTTTGATGTTTAAATGTTAAATGTCAAAATACATGTGAAAATGTTATGTGATAATATAATGTTTGTGTTTGCAAGTTTTGAACTTTTCAGGTACAAACAGGAAGGGGATGGTCATGGTGCCCGGATTTGAATTTTTTTTGAATTTTAAATTTATGTGTAATCGCGCATTTTAATTTACAAGTATATTTGTAATTTAAATTTTGTAATTTTGTTCCTCCAAAGTGTTATGGAGTTTCTTTAATTATTTGTAATTAGAGAAATAGGCTAGTGGCGTATAGACGACAAGCGGCCGTTGCTTAAAGAAGCAAAAAGGACAAAAGCGCGAGCACCATGGCTATCTCAATATAAACTGTTTATATGTATGTATGATTAGAACGTCTAGTATGCATAAATTGGGCAAATCGCGTTTGTATGGTTATTATGTTTGTCCAATAACGACTAGTGTATACCGATAGATGTTTGACATAGGTAACGACTAGCATGATAACTTACAATATGCGTTTGATGGGACCTAATTAACCCCAAGATAAAAGGAACCCTTAAAAGGAATAAATAATTAAGCATATGATTATCTCCCACCACCAATGCTACTCAAAACTCTTCTACGTAGTGGTGCTCCACAACTCAGTTGGGACCCACTATTTCGTTGGGCTAGAGTAGTGTTTGAAGTGTAAGACACTTAGGGTGCTGGTTTAATGCTTAACTAAGACATAAGTTGCAGGCACAGCCGGACTTATGTGCTTAGGGTAATGGTGCTAGGTTGGTTGCATGAGATGCACCACTAAGTGACAAAGAGTTGTCAACCTAAAGTTAAGAGAGGGTATGAGATACTGTTGATAAAGATCAACCCTTTATTTAAATTAATCTTGCGGTCTCAGACGGAGGTTAAAATAAATAATCGCACTCTTAAACCCACTAAGGTAAAATCTAAAGTAGATTAACCCTAAGTCAAAAGGAAGGGTCATTGACTTAGATAAAATAGTGGGAGGGGCAAATTATTTCAAGTCTTTAATAATTTGCTTTTAACTACATAACCGTATATTAACTAAAACTATCTTTACATCCTTTTCAGCTTATAGTATGACTAATCCACTGTCACTGCGTTCAATACTCGATACGAATAAACTGACCGGTTCGAATTTTATGGA
>JAVKPL010012943.1:0-67605 GCA_032173675.1 Gastrolobium villosum | reverse complement strand
TGATGAATATGTTTTTTTTTGTGAAATATTTGGACGTAATTTAGATTCCATAAAAAAAATTTAGAAAATTTTTTTTGCGAAAATTCTTGATGAAAATCTTTTTCGTAAAAAATTTTGAGATAATTATTTTACGTTAAAACTTTTTTTTAATGTAATTGTGATTTTTTGCACATAATGGGTATGAGTCAAGTTTTGGGTCAATGGGTCATTATTAAAACGTGTCAGGTCTAAAATTGACCAAAATAAAAGTGAGTCACTATTTAAACCAGTTCAAAAAATAGGTATTTATAGGTCAGGTCAAGGTCAGATCAAGGACAGGACAAGTGAACTAATTTTTTTGCACAACCCTACCTATGGATGATACACCGAAAATACAAAAATGTACTCTAACTCTAAATTCATTCATCCTTGATAGTTATATCCTCAATTAATTATTATTTTTTAATGTTTTGATTTGTAATAATTTAAATTAAAAGCCTGGGATGTCAAGAAGTTAATCTCAAATAGATGAATTGGATTTTATTTTTTTTAAGGAAAAAAACATAACAAGAAACAGCAGAAAACAAAACATCAAACCAGAAAGCCAGGAACAAGCATCATCCTGTATTTCTCCTAGCAGCCACCTTATTCAGACCCGGATCCAAAAGATCAGCAGCAAGAAGATTTAACAGATCGCTGTGAGGGGAGGAGATTGATTTGAGCCCAAAGGAATCATCCAAAGCCTTCTTCGCAATCCAATCCGCACAGGTGTTGCTACTCCTAGGAATTTTATTCAATAAGACAGTCCACTCTTTCATTAAAAAGACTCGAATCTTAGCTACCAATGGCAGCTTTCGAGTATCATTACCATGATTGGTAAGAAGGCAAAACGCTTGAGAAGAATCAGTTTCCAACACTAGTTTCCTCCAGCCATGCTTCCAGGCGAAATCAAGTCCATAAAGGAGAGCCCAAAGTTCAGCATGCAGAGGAATGCAAGAGCCAATGAAGGCTGAGAAACCGCCACACCATAATCCATTTCTATCCCTCAAGAGACCACCACAAGCTGCCCGATTACCTTGCACAGCCCCATCCACATTTAATTTCAGAAAGTCCTCCGCAGGCCTAATCCATGATGTAGGAAGTTGAGAGTGAGAAGTTCCTGAAAATGTTTTTTTAAACTTAGCCAAACAGAACCTAGAAAAAAAATAAAAAAAATTACATGAAGTGAAAATTAAATCCCCACCATGTTTGGATTGAGAACTTTCGTATAAATTATAATGCTTTTATTTAATATTTTAATTTTGTTCGGTGTTTAAAACCACGCCCCGGCCATTGACCCGGTCGAGGTTAGGAGTCATGGGGTCACGGGTTCAACCGGGGGGACATGTGATCGCTATGCTGACCCGATTTTATATATTAGAAAAAATATAAATTAACATCCTATGTGAAAATATAAAAAAACAAACCACCAATCCTCAAAGATTCAAAATATACTTAACATAATTCACCAATTACAACCACAAGTCAATATTACACAACCTAGTTATAGTATTAAGATACCAAAGTACAAAACTCATATTCTAATGGGGTCACTATGATGACCCGGTTTTGTCTCTTTTAAGAATGTCCTTGACAAAGAAAAATTTAAAGAAGTAAGAATGAATTTTGTTTTCCATCGGCGACCGTAAAGATTTCATTTGAATGGGTAAAACTCTTATCTTTTCTAAAAAATTCACGGTAGGGAATGAAAATTGAAGAGTGTAGGTTGCTAGAAGAGAAGAGAAGGTTTGCAAGTATTTTTAATTTTTTTTTTAATAAAATGATATTGTTTCATGAAATAAAAAAAAAAAAACATGCACGACCCCATTAACCCGGAAGTCACTCAAACCCGGCTAAATTTTGAAAATCGGGTCGATGTACATATAGGATCACAAATTGTGACCCCAACCCTCTAAGGGGAGGGGTCAGGGTTGACCCGGGTTAACTTGAGGGGCAGATGGAATTTTAAAACACTCATTTTGATATTACGTTTTTGTACTTATTTATTTTGTTTATAATTCATTATTTAACATCCCATTTGAAGTGAGTCAAATTTTAAACTATTGATTAGATTTAGAGATGATACTTTACTCTAGTAATGTATAGAGTAATGCCTTCGTTGATGAGCTATAGGAATAGGAGGAACTGGGTTACCAGGCTGAGCCACTTTTACAGGGAGAAATTACCTCTGTTGGGTCATTCCTTTTTGGACTGGGATTTGCATGTTCTGCATCAGACCCTTTCTGAGTGTAACGCCCTGTTGTATAGGGACTCGATGGGGCATTACCAGCCCAAAACATTGTTCCTTATTATAATTTATTTTCCATTATTTGAGAACAAAAAATTATGCATTCGTTTTTTCTTAATTAATCTTATAATAGAAAAATTTATTTTGTTTTTTTTTTATTTTAAAATGCATCTTCCAAAAAAAAATATAGGAAAGTGTTGTATTTATGATTCTACCTGTTAATAATACTTGCACTAAATGAAATGAAAATCTCTGAACAAATGAAAAGTATTTCTAAGTTTCGGGCCTATGCTAATTTCTGGTGATCCCTTTTACAATCAAATTTTTTTCTCCATTTTATCCCTGCTTTCACTTTTATTTTCCCTTTTCACCCACTTTGAGTGAGTGAGAGCACCTAAATTTTTTATTAGCCTGCACCAAAGAAATCGTTCTCGAACAATATCTGTGTAGTTGTGTTAGCAAGTACTATCCAGAAAGACATCATCTTAAATTACAAGAGAAAGAACTTATTAACTTGTCCTGGTAGAACTCCTCAAGCAACAGAATATAATTCTCACAAAAAGCTACTTCATGATCATTTTTGTTGATCTAAATATTAAAATAAAAATATGTTTTCAACATCAGGATCCCAGCTTGGCTACAAACTAATTAAATGAAGTCAACATGGTAAAAAAAAAATTCATGTCAAAATAATCAATATTTCAGCAGCAACTCATGTAACCGAAGTGAAAACTCATAATAAAGCAATGATAATTTTCAAGAATAATGATTAAAACCATGTTTGTTAGACGATGTTTGGAATGAGAGAAGAGTAATATTTTTCATGAAATCAGAAAAAACTTCTCATCTCTCACTTCAAACACCTCTGCCAAACATCGCCTTAAAAACATTTGCCGTGGCGGGTCACGGCATAGATCTTAGCGACAAAGCAGCATCAGAGGAGAATTCTAAGAAAGAATTGGGTTTTCAAAACGAATAGAGATATTTCGGAAAATTTAGTATAAGTTGGGGTAAGCTAGCTTTTTGGAGCAACCTCAATCTCAAAGGTGTCAGGGACTTCAATAACCCTAATTTTCTCTCAATCTACTTATATAGTGCGGCTAATGTCGGTCTTTTGTTGCTATGACGATTCTGCCCTCCACGGTATTTGAGAGCGTTGATGAGGATGAGAAGTGTTTTAGTCATTTAGCAATGTTCTAGTTCATACTAATTCTCCACTAACATAGAAGTGTACGTGCCTTAAAAAAGGAAAGATGAGAGAAAAAAGATGGTAAATTCCATCTTTTTCTATATAAATGCAAGAAATTAAATTATTTTTATCTATTAATTTCAAGGGATAGAATATTGTTACAACTAAGTAGTATTACTCTCAATGTTATTACCAATCAATTTCACCGATAGATCGATTATGTTGACCCAACGGTTATATTTATTTTCATCTTTATACTTTATATTTATTTTTATATTTGTATGATTATGATTTCCTATATTTAATGCTTTCACTTTAAATATGGGGAATCATAATTCATAACCATACAAGATAAAAATAAATATAACTTGTTATAATATATATATATATATATATATAACTGTTGGATCAACATAACGATCTAACGGTGAAATTGATTGGTAGTAACATTAGTAGTAACACTACTTGGTTGTTACAATATCATTTTCCTAATTTCAATTTATATAAAACATAAACTAAATTAAATATATATTTTTTTATATAAAATTTGCTATATTAATATAACTTTAAAGTGATGTATACTAGGAAGCACGGACACTTGTAAAAAACAGGAAGAGCCGGGTCCGACACGCTCCGACACGGCGACACGCTCCGACACGGTGTCGGACACGCGGTTGACTTTTTCTGACACGTTGACCATTTCGACATCCGAATTTGACCGTGTCCGACACGGTCAAATGGCATTTTCGTAATTTTTTTATTTTTTTTTTAAATTAAAATATATTAATAAAGCTTCCACCTGATCATATCAATTTTATTTTTTTTGTCTTTTTTCCCCTTAAGTAGATAAGAGATAATCTCAGCATCATTGTTGTCAATTCCTATTATGCTCTTATTGTATCTCATTCTCTATGATCTCTCTCTAATATGATTTGTTCTCTCTATCTGATATTATATATATCTCATCCCAGTTTTTATTTTTTTTATTAAAGCTTCCATCTTTATAACGTGTTGATGGGTATTATTAATTTAGTTTCATTTTTTTGTTAAATTATTAAATATTAAATAAAATATACACTATATAAATTAAAAATATTATTTAATATTAAAACGTGTCCCATGTGTCGAAATCCATAATTTTGTAGGATTGACGTGTCGGAGTGTCATGTCGTGTCGTGTCACGTGTCGTGTTTCGTATCGGTGCTAGAATGTATATAACTTATTGATTTAATACACATCTATATAGATAATTTTTTCTGCCAAATGGCTGAAACTATTCATATTTTGTCTTTGTTCTTATAATATTTTGTAGGTGCAAGTTTTTTTATTTTTTGGTTAAAATTGTAGGTGCAACTTTAATTGTTGACATTGTTGCCAAAGCAGAGCTCGGTTTTGTGTCAGACTATTAAGGCATCTTATCAGTTATGTTAGAGCAAAAGATCATTGATAAATAATCGGGCAGATTACACTTCTGTATTAATCTGACTAATTTATTCAATTAAAGGACCAAATAATTGCGTATGATGCTTCCAAAACTAAATAAAAGCACATTCCAAAATAGATTACCAAAAAAAAAAAAAAAAGCACCTTCCCAAGTAAATATCAGTTGTACATTCAATTATAATTTTAAACTAAATAAAAGCACCTAGTACTTATTTTATACTTGACTGTAAAATCATCATATTGGTCTTTTAATCCAAAACCAGAGAGCATAAAGTATGAATACAGCAATTGAATCTTAAACGTCTTAGAGTTCTGAAAACTTTCCAAAATAATGAAAAGTTGTTTAAAAAAAGGCTTTGAAGTGGATAACATTGTTCTTTGCTTGAGAAGCAAGCTGGGGAAAACTTATAATGAAATAGGACCAAAAAACATGAAGTGGTACAACAGCACGAAGGCTAAAAAGAATAAGTGCATGTTGGAGCATAGTTTTCTCCTGTAATTCTCCACAAATTTGTCCAACAACACCAAGTAATATTGTGGATCAAATATTTACATGGCCTCTATATCAATGTTGTTAAAATTGAGATCAAGATTCATAAAATCATAATTGTGATGCGGCTGTTCCCCATGTAGTCTGCGGCTATGATGGTGTCATGACACCATCATGTTTTTTTGACAATTCTAGTCCAACTAGATTTAAAACCCATCCTTAGCCCCAAGACTCTCTTGGCCGCCACTTTGTCTCCACAAAATAATGTCTCTTTCACATAATCGCAAAATTAGTACTTTCATAAAGAATATTATGTTACGAATCTTGTTCAAAAATTGAAGATTTCAAAAACAGTTTTTGAAAACCCGATATCAGATTTCTAACCCCATTCATTTGCTGCAACGAACCTGGCTCTGATACCACTTGAAGGTTCGAAAGTGGCACCATAGTCAAACTATGGAGCGCATACATGGGTGGAAAAACAAAAATTTTCGCAGCGGAAGCATAGACCATCTATACACACCATGTATGAATGCTTTACGTTGAAACGATATAGGGTCTTAGAATTACCTTTTTCACTTGTAGGCGCAAAAGGATGACGCCCTCCAACGGTGATCCACACGGTTATTGTAACAACCCGTTACGTACCGGTATTGTTAACATTAATTATGATATTAAGCGCAGTTACAATCACAACAGTTCATTTATAAAAATGAGAAAAAACTTTTTCCGATTATTACGCGAACAGTAAAAGTATAGAAAGCGTAATAATAAAAAGCTGTGACCGTAACTGAAACACTAGCGGAAGACTTTCTTAACTATTTATACACTTTATTTTATCACATACAAGATACTAAGGGGTTCCCATAAACCCACTTAGCCAATTCCTCACTTTTTACGTTTTTACCACTTAACAGGATTTGTCAATCTGTTTTTCTACGAACACAAAATAAAAATCCAAACTTAAATTCCAAGTTATCTTTTTTCCTTATTCACTTACCTTTCTATCAAGCTATCACACACTCAATTCCGAGCTCTTGAGCTCCGGTTATCGCCGTTTGAAGATGGACAAACAACATTGCCTACCAACTCCAAAACAGCCTAAAACCTACAATCTTCATGGAATAAACTGTACCTAAAAGCCCAACCAATGGCTCTCAAACTTTTACACCATAAACTAGACACCTCAAACTTCGATTTGATATATCGTATGCTTAATTTGACCAAGTAACGAAGCGGGAATTAATTTCTCAAAACTACCTCAAATTTGCCCACTAAAACAGGACAAAACAGGGCAGTGTGTGACCACAGCCCCCATGGGCTGCGCACACCACCAATGAACCTAGGCTTTTGACACAATGTAGGGGACATCTTAAGCTTCAAAATGGCGTATGGCACGTCCCAATCGGACCACTATGGAGAGAGATACACTCTTCCAAAGTTCACCCAAAAACTGCCAATTCTACAGAAAATTCGCCAGAGTTTCCTTTGTATTTCCTAAAATCCCCAAATTTGCATAACCTGTTTAACACCACTAATACACCTGAAATCCAGCAAAATCCAACGGGTGGCACACACAAGGTCCAACAACGCCTTGGGGCACTTACAACCCAATCCAATATACACTTAAAACATAAACAGTTTACTTTCAATTTCATGCATAAAACATAATACGGATAATCATAAACCTATAATAGGCCTAAAGCCCTTCCATCATATTACATACATCCATGGTACATTTACAACACTGGATTACATTTACATTTACAACTTTAACTTTAAACTACAAATATTTACATATTACATTTCACTTGCCAAATAAATCCATAAACTAAAATGACATGATATCTAAACTATACACCACTGCTTCACTCGTCATCATGCGGGCTTCTTGCCCGCTGCTCCATATCCACTGGTACATCCTGAAATAATGCCACGAGACGGGGTGAGATATACGGATATATCTCAGTAACCAAGAGGTTCTGGAGAAAACTCCGCCCAATGGTTCACTTCGATGTATACAAATAGCATAAAAACAACACCACTGTTATAAAACGGGATAAAGCAAGGGATTTAGAGAAAGGGGATATATCAGAACAACTACGACATGCGGGATGGTAGCTACCAATACCACGCCATGTCCTCAGCTATACGCCTATGGGTACTACCCCTGGCGTGTTCATAGAACAACCCACCAAGGTACCCCTTCCAACCATATACACCCGAGACAACCTAGTGTGCTCCTATCCGGATAACACACCACGACCCTGGGTCAACTGGAACTCCCTCTCGGAGACCTATCCAGTGGCAGTCCGAAAACACTTGCCCGAAGGCTAAAAATATCTACTGGCCAGAGATCTGGTACATAAGTACACACTGTGATAATGCATATGCATGCTCATGTTGTTCTACACTACTCACACACACTTCCTACCATCACCCTCAACGGGTATGGTGGAACACACAAGGGGAACAAGCCCCAGTACCAAGAGGTTACCTTTCTTTTTATACGTCCACCGAGCTCCGCAGAACTCCACTTATAGCTTGATACACAGGGAATGCCTACACAGAGGACATATCCAATCATTTAGAAATTCAAACAACACATGAAATTTCACAATTATGCATGTGTTAACCACTTCACTTACCTCAATCCACTTGGTCCAAAACCAAGGGCAGTCCACTGTTTCACTGTTCCGGGTTTAAATCCACGTACGACAACCTATACAACCATGTATAGCCGTCAGTTTAAGTCAAATTACGACAAAACGTAAAAACACCAAAATCCCTCTTTTTCCCACTAGGTGGTTCGGCCATATTAGTGTTATTTAGGGATTTATTTTTCTAAATTTTCTTTCTCATTTTATTACACTTCCATAGGTTGCCAAAAGGCTAATTCAATCGCTGTTTCTCCGTTTTACGTCTTTTACGCCTCGTTTGCTAAATCTTTCACTCTATGCTCTTTTATGCCAAATGACACCACTCATTATTTTTCATTGATTCTTCCACTTTACAATCACAACACAACCCATCTAATTACTATTTAAAGCATGAAACATCATCCATGCAATTTACACAATATCATTTTACCTCTTTTTGCCTAAAGGCCGATTTGCTCACTAATTCACATCCAAGGAATTTCCATCAATTTTAACCACTCCACACCTCATATCATCGTACAATCATACAACAACTCACCAATACACTCCCAACACATTTCCAAAATTCAAAGTCTTGACACCCAAAAATCTTACTAAGTTAAAAATCAATATTTTTCCTAAATAATTTTTATTGCATTTCTAGCTTTAATGCATCATTCTAAGACATTATCCTCTAATACGCATTTTCCATTTGAGCTCTCTAACATCACAAATCACAAAATCTCTCTTTAGGGGCAATTATCACAACTCAAAATTTAACCAATGAAATGTTGAAATAACTCACCCAATTGAACGGTATAAGGCTCCACCTAAGTATACTCCACCATTGGAGCATTTGAAATCAACATAATCACCCTTTTTTGCATGAAAACCGAAATATAAACAGTGGTGGATCTCCTCCCACACTCAATTTCAAGACTCAATAGTGGTACCAATGGGTTCAGAAGGTGTTTTCCATCAAGATTCAACACAAACTTTGTTGAATTTGGTTGAGAATTGGTTGGTTTAAGGAAGAAAGAAACTTGAGCACATTGGAGGGGAAGATGGGGCTGTATGCTGTGTGAGAAGAAGAAAAAAATGAAGGACAAAGAAAATGAATAGTAGTTTATGAGTGTTTATTTGACTTTAAGTGGGTACCGGATCCCACGTGATTTAAAACTCACCCGAATTTCCCTCCGATCATCACTAAAATTCACAATTTAAAAAGCTAATGAGAAATTATAATTTTTCATCTTAACAAAATCCTTTAATTTTACTCCCTCAGATAAATTTGGAGCTTTCCGGTAGTCCGGAAAAACACCGCTTTAAGCTACAGCGCGCTCCGTTGACAAACTTCCACAAATTGACTTAAATCCCTCAAATATTATCAGAAATCATATTTCCTATTTCTATAGACCATTTAAAATCAATATTTGAAACCTAGAGCTCAAAATTCCGCTGGCACGTTTTACGGTGCAACCTGACTGCGGTATTTTTACCCGCGAAAAATACTATTCACTGATTTTTCTGAAACTTGCCTATCCACTCAATTTTTCGTTCTGAATCCATTTCCAGGCTTATTTTTATCATCTGAGACCTTCTGCTCAATTTTTATCTTCCTAGGGTTGCGTGTTGGCTAATTACCGTTTTGCCCTTTCTTTGTATTTTGGCCTAATCTTTGGGATTTTCACTAATCCATCACTTAATTACTCACTTAATACCTTAATTACTTAATTTATAATTGTGAGGTGTTATATTCACCCCACCTTTTAGAATTTTGTCCGCAAAATTACATCTTAACGGTCCCGTAACACGGGGTGTAATCGAAAATCTCATCTCTCTGGTATCCATGATTACTGAGTCCTTCACAGACTTGATAACTTCGGGTATCTGACCCCTTAACTCATTATATCTTTCACTGTTTCCTTAACCCACTGTTGCTTTTCCACTCACTGTAATTCATCATATACCCGTTTTACACATGTCATTTATGGCGCCACGACCTTCAATTCGCAATACTTTAAGCTCTTCACGGCTTACGGTTACACTTTCACCAATTCATCGGTAATAGACGACCACATTACAATTTGTTTGTCTCACTTCATCTCATTTTCATCTTCATCTATCTTTCTGACCCAATACCGTCCCCAAAAATCTCTAGTTGTTTCCATAATAGACTAACTGTTTTCATGTATCTTCACACTTTCTTTAGCACTTTACTCTTTTCGATGTCCTCACTGTTTCAACCATACCCAGACATACGAGTCCTTTCCATTACTGTTACTACTCTTATGATTTATCTATTTTCTTAGCTTCCACCGAAGCACATCATTTCTAGTTTCCAGGGCACTTTGTCGTTTCCTACAGTTCCGACTCACGTTAAATTCTATACTTATATACTTTATTTTTCTTTGTCACGTGTCTTTACCTCTTCTTAGGTACTTATAACCATATCTTTCTCTTCATTATACGAAATTCACAATTCTCACAATAGTTTATCTCTTCGATTAACCCTTTAAGATCTTTTAACCACACACACTCCTGAATCTTTCCATCTACTAATCATATTTATAATTTACTTTCACTGTTACTCTTTTCATTAACTGAACCATCTCCACTTTATCAACTCAGTCAACTCAATTCTATACCCAGACCTCTCATGGTTTAACACCACACTCATCAATGACCTCCATATCGAGGACTCATGCTTAATATTTTCACCCACTAACTATTTTCAACTTTCATTCTACTCTGATGTTATAACTTATCCTTATGTTCCACTCATTTATACCTCTTTCTCATAATCATCATCATTTAATCCTGGATGTCAAACTCAAAACACCATTACTTTACAACTTTACTCACTTCCACTAAACACTTTGGAACGACTCATATTTCCGACCCACTTCACTATTAACTGATGGACTATTCAAAATGCCATATCTCTCATATACAAATCCTATTCGCTAGGAATCCTTGACACTCAATTATCAATTCACTTAAAATTCATTCCATCATTGCTACCACTTCTACAATTTACCACCAGTTGGTATATCAGTCTCTCAAAATATTCAAAATTACCACTAACACTAGTCCATACCTCATTAGTACTTAATCAAAACATCATCAACATTGTGCACTTTCAACACACTTTCCACCATAAGTGGCATATGCGATTACATACAACATTTCTCAATCTACATTACCAGCAAAACCAAGCTATTCACTTTTTGGTAATCAATTACAACTATAGTTCCCATCTATTAATACACGTTCGCACTTGACTCTATTTCAATTTATCATTTCCTTAGGGCTAACACTTTACTGTTTTAACCTGAAATCTTGATCATCACTAGCCTTCCTAGAAGGACACTTACTCATTCTGTCAACTTTACTCACGTTATCATCCCTTTTTGGTCATAAGACGAGGGTTCCAACTAACTTACTACTTCACTTAGAGACAAAATTTATTTCATTAAACTTACTTTACACCCACAATAGTGTTTCACTATCACACTTCGAAGTTCTTGCACACTAAGCCACAACTCTTATATCCAAACCTGACATACTATTGTCCATTTACAACTATATGACCTCGCATCTTGCGTTAACCATATGGAAAAAATCTCCCAATACAGTGGGTAACAACATTCACAGGTTTAACCCCTCGAGCTCTTGTTGTCCTAAGGGCCCCAGATGTCATGACCCACCGATCAGAGAATCCACCTATATGATCCATGTCGTAAAAATGACTTACTACTAGCTGTCCCTATTCTAAGGCATCCCCCCAAATGTTTCTTCTTTGTGCATTTACATAAATTATCTCTACCATACTAACTGTTACACCAATGTGGAACACTTCCTCATTTCTCATTACTCATATCAAATACTACTAGTCTCCGGGAACTTAACCCGCACCGAGATAGCTATACACTCATGGCACACAGGCCCCACTGAGATCTTCCTACTATCAATTCATATTACATGCACCCAGTGCACAGAGAATTTTTATACTCATAATATATCTGTATATGACGGCAAAACTGGTACTCCGTACACTCCAGATCACACATGGACCCAGTCCATTTGGTGTCTGTATCACCTCTGTATATAACATCAAAACTGTTCTGTATTACCACATGGGCTTCCCCCATACTCTTAGTCGTAGTGGTATAATATACACCTGTTACATATAAGTTAATTCATCTTACTCTCTCGTGTCATTCTTCTCACTGGTAGTTTACTTTCGTTTCGGTTACCCCTCTGACCTGGTTTATAACATAATCATGGTTATAATAATCCACATTCTATTCGTAATTTCGTACACATCTTCTAACTCGTAATAGTTCCTTCTGTCTTGTTACCGTTCAGTCCGTAGTCCATTATCTCTTCCTTGCTTATTATTCTCATAGATTGTTTACTCTTTTACTTTGACTAATCACTTGCCATGGTTCATAACATAATCCCTAATCCATAATTGCTAAATTTTCTCAAAGTTCTGTACACATCTCAATTCTCTCAGTATAAGTTTCACATTTCCCATCACACAGGGATCTTCCAATCATTTCCGTCGAATCACAGATAACTACTTCACCTCAATCCTTGCACTGAATTTATACCTCAGTTCACTAACAAATCTTATCATTTTCATCTTGAATTACACATTAACTCTCTTGCTGACCACAATATTCCACACTCTCTGCACAATTTACACATCAGTTCTTTCATTAACCTCTTACTTTCGCACTTTATTGTCACTTGGTTCGTATACTAATCACTTGATTTCACATTAAGCTTTGCATTCATTCATTCACTAATCATACCATCTCACCTTATTGTTATACAACAATAACTCACAACTTATGCCACCGTTCTAGTCCATTGCCCGTCACGGCTCACATAACACACGCTCAATACTGTAGAGCAACTCATCAATTTTCCTGATCACTTCCACCCTTGGTGGTTGTAGAATATCTCTTTCCCTTGAAAATGCCTCTGCTCCGTCTGTCACTCCATATCAAATACCAATATTTTCATAAGCGCACTACTATTAGTAGTACTTATATATATACTACAAGATCATAATTTCTTTATAATTTTCATTACTGTCTTACCCATGACGGTACATCTCAACTGTCCTATTCATTTTTCACTGATACGTCCGCCAATCTGAGTCGACCTCCACTAACTGCAATAGTGTCTTCATGGTACATATATCTTGTGCCATCCTTGGCGGTTCCTTCACTTTTCTTTATACATATTACACAAAATAATATACACATAATTAGTTCACCTCACTTGTGTTTAGTCAACACTATCTCTTTATGGAATTTAACTCCCATATTTCAATACCTCTCACATTACCAATCTATCATCATTTTACTTTCAAGTGGTCAAATCTCGTAGGATTACTCATCAAATATTCTATTTGTTTCTTTGCTTGCACCATCCCAATTCATTCAAGTGCACCGCACTTGTCCTGGTCTCATAACTGCTAATCAAACATGACGTATTTAACTCACACATACACATATCTGTTCCCTTTTCTCAATAATTCTTCAGGTTCAAAACCTCTCGCCTTGATGAAGTCTATTCACCAAGACCACTTGTACATAATTGTCTTACTATACTACACATATACTTGGAATTTCACCAATCTCATAAGCTCATCTCTGTTATATGTTTATTTTTCATAGTACAACAAAGTTCGTCTATGCTCATATTGTACATATCATAAATTGTACACCACTTTCACTTATAATAAAACTTTCTGTTCACTTTCATCAAAGCAAGACAAAATATTTAAGTCTGTTCTTTTTATGCCTTCTAATATTCATACTTGACTTACCGTCGTCCTTTGTCCAGGGAGCAGTTAACACTGCAGCCACAACATCAGGCTAAAGACTCACATTCGGTGCTTCAAGGTTACTACGCAGGCTTCTTACGATGACCACAGATGTAACACAAAGGAATGGGTTGATCAGACCCACACTAAGGAATTACATATACAGTAATCGATAAGAATCTACATACAACTATGCAGCACATAACACATCTATATATATTATCAGAGTTCCCTAACAAAACTGCTCTGATACCATAAAATGTAACAGCCCGTTACGTACCGGTATTGTTAACATTAATTATGATATTAAGCGCAGTCACAATCACAACAGTTCATTTATAAAAATGAGAAAAAACTTTTTCCAATTATTACGCGAACAGTAAAAGTATAAAAAGCGTAATAATAAAAAGCTGTGACCATAACTGAAACACTAGCGGAAGAGTTTCTTAACTATTTATACACTTTATTTTATCACATACAAGATACTAAGGGGTTCCCATAAACCCACTTAGCCAATTCCTCACTTTTTACGTTTTTACCACTTAACAGGATTTGCCAATCTGTTTTTCTACGAACACAAAATAAAAATCCAAACTTAAACTCCAAGTTATCTTTTTTCCTTATTCACTTACCTTTCTATCAAGCTATCACACACTCAATTCCGAGCTCGTGAGCTCCGGTTATCGCCGTTTGAAGATGGACAAACAACATTGCCTATCAACTCCAAAAAGCCTAAAACCTACAATCTTCATGGAATAAACTGTACCTAAACGCCCAACCAATGGCTCTCAAACTTTTACACCATAAACTAGACACCTCAAACTTCGATTTGATATATCGTACGCTTAATTTGACCAAGTGACGAAGCGGGAATTAATTTCTCAAAACTACCTCAAATCTGCCCACTAAAACAGGACAAAACAGGGCAGTGTGTGACCACAGCCCCCATGGGCTGCGCACACCACCAATGAACCTAGGCTTTTGACACAACGTAG
This sequence comes from Gastrolobium villosum, assembly GCA_032173675.1. Taxonomy (NCBI): domain Eukaryota; kingdom Viridiplantae; phylum Streptophyta; class Magnoliopsida; order Fabales; family Fabaceae; genus Gastrolobium; species Gastrolobium villosum. The sequence goes on along the minus strand of JAVKPL010012943.1, from coordinate 52,738 downwards.
GGGACATCTTAAGCTTCAAAATGGCGTATCGCACGTCCCAGTCGGACCACTATGGAGAGAGATACGCTCTTCCAAAGTTCACCCAAAAACTGCCAATTCTACAGAAAATTCGCCAGAGTTTCCTTTGTATTTCCTAAAATCCCCAAATTTGCATAACCTGTCTAACACCACTAATACACCTGAAATCCAGCAAAATCCAACGGGTGGCACACACAAGGTCCAACAACGCCTTGGGGCACTTACAACCCAATCCAATATACACTTGAAGCATAAACAGTTTACTTTCAATTTCATGCATAAAACATAATACGGATAATCGTAAACCTATAATAGGCCTAAAGCCCTTCCATCATATTACATACATCCATGGTACATTTACAACACTGGATTACATTTACATTTACAACTTTAACTTTAAACTACAAATATTTACATATTACATTTCACTTGCCAAATAAATCCATAAACTAAAATGACATTATATCTAAACTATACACCACTGCTTCACTCGTCATCATGCGGGCTTCTTGCCCGCTGCTCCATATCGACTGGTACATCCTGAAATAATGCCCCGAGACGGGGTGAGATATACGGATATATCTCAGTAACCAAGAGGTTCTGGAGAAAACTCCGCCCAATGGTTCACATCGATGTATACAAATAGCATAAAAACAACACCACTGTTATAAAACGGGATAAAGCAAGGGATTTAGAGAAAGGGGATATATCAGAACAACTACGACATGCGGGATGGTAGCTACCAATACCACGCCATGTCCTCGGCTATACGCCTATGGGTACTACCCCTGGCGTGTTCATAGAACAACCCACCAAGGTACCCCTTCCAACCATATACACCCGAGACAACCTAGTGTGCTCCTATCCGGATAACACACCACGACCCTGGGTCAACTGGAACTCCCTCTCGGAGACCTATCCAGTGGCAGTCCGAAAACACTTGCCCGAAGGCTAAAAATATCTACTGGCTAGAGATCTGGTACATAAGTACCCACTGTGATAATGCATATGCATGCTCATGCTGTTCTACACTGCTCATACACACTTCCTACCATCACCCTCAACGGGTATGGTGGAACACACAAGGGTAACAAGCCCCAGTACCAAGAGGTTACCATTCTTTTTATACGTCCACTGAGCTCCGCAGAACTCCACTTATAGCTTGATACACAGGGAATGCCTACACAGAGGACATATCCAATCATTTAGAAATTCAAACAACACATGAAATTTCACAATTATGCATGTGTTAACCACTTCACTTACCTCAATCCACTTGGTCCAAAACCAAGGGCAGTCCACTGTTTCACTGTTCCGGGTTTAAATCCACGTACGACAACCTATACAACCATGTATAGCCGTCAGTTTACGTCAAATTACGACAAAACGTAAAAACACCAAAATCCCCCTTTTTCCCACTAGGTGGTTCGGCCATATTAGTGTTATTTAGGGATTTATTTTTCTAAATTTTCTTTCTCATTTTATTACACTTCCATAGGTTGCCAAAAGGCTAATTCAATCGCCGTTTCTCCGTTTTACGTCTTTTACGCATCGTTTGCTAAATCTTTCACTCTATGCTCTTTTATGCCAAATGACACCACTCATTATTTTTCATTGATTCTTCCACTTTACAATCACAACACAACCCATCTAATTACTATTTAAAGCATGAAACATCATCCATGCAATTTACACAATATCATTTTACCTCTTTTTGCCTAAAGGCCGATTTGCTCACTAATTCACATCCAAGGAATTTCCATCAATTTTAACCACTCCACACCTCATATCATCGTACAATCATACAACAACTCACCAATACACTCCCAACACATTTCCAAAATTCAAAGTCTTGACACCCAAAAATTTTACTAAGTTAAAAATCAATATTTTTCCTCAATAATTTTTATTGTATTTCTAGCTTTAATGCATCATTCTAAGACATTATCCTCTAATACATATTTTCCATTTGAGCTCTCTAACATCACAAATCACAAAATCTCTCTTTAGGGGCAATTATCACAACTCAAAATTTAACCAATGAAATGTTGAAATAACTCACCCAATTGAACGGTATAAGGCTCCACCTAAGTATACTCCACCATTGGAGCATTTGAAATCAACATAATCACCCTTTTTTGCATGAAAACCGAAATATAAACAGTGGTGGATCTCCTCCCACACTTAATTTCAAGACTCAATAGTGGTACCAATGGGTTCAGAAGGTGTTTTCCATCAAGATTCAACACAAACTTTGTTGAATTTGGTTGGTTTAAGGAAGAAAGAAACTTGAGCACATTGGAGGGGAAAATGGGGCTGTATGCTGTGTGAGAAGAAGAAAAAAACGAAGGAGAAAGAAAATGAATAGTAGTTTAGGAGTGTTTATTTGACTTTAAGTGGGTACCGGATCCCACGTGATTTAAAACTCACCCGAATTTCCCTCCGATCATCACTAAAATTCACAATTTAAAAAGCTAATGAGAAATTATAATTTTTCATCTTAACAAAATCCTTTAATTTTACTCCCTCAGATAAATTTGGAGCTTTCCGGTAGTCCGAAAAAACACCGCTTTAAGCTACAGCGCGTTCTGTTGACAAACTTCCACAAATTGACTTAAATCCCTCAAATATTATCAGAAATCATATTTTCTATTTCTATAGACCATTTAAAATCAATATTTGAAACCTAGAGCTCAAAATTCCGCTGGCACGTTTTACGGTGCAACCTGACTGCGGTATTTTTACCCGCGAAAAACACACATTTCCAGGCTTATTTTTATCATCTGAGACGTCCTGCTCAATTTTTATCTTCCTAGGGTTGCGTGTTGGCTAATTACCGTTTTGCCCTTTCTTTGTATTTTGGCCTAATCTTTGGGATTTTCACTAATCCATCACTTAATTACTCACTTAATACCTTAATTACTTAATTTATAATTGTGAGGTGTTATAGTTATCTCCTTCTTGCTAGCGAGAACTCTTTATCCTTGATCCCTCCTTATCCTCGGTGTGGGAGCATAACCAAGGAAGACACACTTACGGGCTCTAGGCTCTAATTTACTCCGATGTTGTTTATGGATATGGACGAAGGCAACAAATCCAAAGATACGAGACTAGAGACTTTGCAAATGTTGATTTTTTTCTTTCAGCAACCCCATTCTGTTGGGGGGTATCCACACATGTGAGCTTATGAATCATACCCTTATCTGAAATGAATTGTGACAGACACTGGTTGACATATTCCGGACCATTGTCAGATCTTAATCTCTTAATACTTTTACCAAACCGTGTCTCAATCATTTGATCAAATCGAATAAACAATTCTTGTACTTTTGACTTGTCTTTCATCAAGAATATCCATGTCACCCGAGTGCAATCATCAATAAAAGAAACAAACCACCTAGCACCTGAAATATTATGTACTTTAGAAGGGCCCCAAACATCTGAATAAATAAGAGTAAAAGGCTCAATGCTCTTTATTGAACATGAAGGAAAGGGCACGCGGCTGTGTTTCGCAAGCTCACAAGCATCACAATGGAAAGAGTCAATTGTTTGATCCTTAAACAAAGAAGGAAACATTGACTTCAATAAGCCAAATGACGGGGGGGCCAAGCGTTTGTGATGAAGCCAAATCTGTGAGAATGAAGTAGACGGGTGATGACTTATCAATAACTGATTCCCGGTATCCTTTGTAGCATGCTCTGGAATGAGATAGTACAACCCACCTTGCTCCTTAGCAACTCCAACCGTCCTCCCCGTGGTGATATCCTGAATAACACAATGGGTAGGAAAAAAAGTGACAACACAACTCATGTCAGTTGTAAGCTTATAAGTGCAGATAAGATTGGTAGAGAGCTGAGGAACATAAAGAGCATTCTTTAAAAATAAGGAAGGTTGAATTTGAATGTTACCAGAACCATAACTGATTTGTGAGATCCATCAGCTATAGCTATAGTATGGATACCACTAGTAGGGTGATATGAAAGAAAATAATCAGCTAGACAAGTCGTATGATCAGTTGCACCTGAATCCATAATCCATGAATTTTTGAAATCAGTGCAAGATGTAAGAAGAGATGTAGGGTGGGTAATCTTAACAAACATAGTTGATCAGAAAAATAAAAATAAAAATAATTTTTTTACGAACAGTACGAGTGAACAGTACCGGTGAGCAGTGCACGTGAACAGTACTGGTGAACAGTTCGCATGAACAGTATCGGTGAATAGTAGCGATGAATAGTACCATGAACATTTTTTTTTTGAGTTGTTCTGGTCGTCTGATGAAAAAGAAACCTCCGTAGAATGATATATCTGAGAAAATGGAGTTAAAAGGGGTCCTCACGGTGCAAATGGTCCCCAAAATTTTTTTCCGACGGCGGCGAGAGGCAAATAGGGTTTGGTTTTTTTAAAGGCGGTGATTTGCGGAAGCAGAGCCCTCAGAATCGAGAGCTATGATACCAACTAGAAAAAAAGATTTTTATATTATTTGAATTGTATCATATTTGTACAAGAGTGTTCTCTATTTAAAGAGACTAAAAAATCTAATGGGCTGAGTCCAAATATACTGAGAGTATTCTATTACAAAATAATAATAAAATAATTCTATTATTTACAATAAGTTAGTACAATGCTAATATTCCACTAAAATGTCTCATTTTAAGGCCTTGTATGAAAGATGCCCTTCAATACTACTCTAGTGTATAGGAGATTTATCCATAAAAGTTAATCAGTTGATGACTAAAAAAGTTGATGACTAAAAAAGTGCTGTGTTAGATGAACTTAAATCTAATTTGGCGCTGGCTTAGAACAATATGAAGTAGTATGTAGAAAAGTGATAAAGGGATATGATCTATGTGCCTCAAGACTAAATCTAACAAAAGGTTCAAACTTATATTCCATTTTATGGTCAAGAAGATTAATAAAAAAAAATTCCAAAATTTTATGTATATTTTTGAGATGGTCTAGAAGATAGGGTAAGTTGCTGTAGGCTAAAACTTTCATAATACAGTTGTGTTTATTCGGTCATTGTCATATATAAAACTAGTATATTACCCGTGCGATGCATGGGGAAAAAAGATCAAAATTTTTGTCGTCTGCCGTGGTTGGTTAATCGCACTGCAAACCTTATACTTACAAAAAACTGTGTTGTTATTTTGTTCTATATTTCAGGTGAAAAAAATTACAGCATTGACACAGAACTTTGCAAATATCAACCATAAACAAAAATTTGCTATTCAGAGGGATAATTAATTTTGCATGCAACTACATCATAATACACCATAATACGTTATAATACACCATGTTAACATGAGAGAGGGATATAAAAAGAAAATTGCGTACAAATCATTGCTAACTATAACATTCATCAACAAAATCAAGGTAACAATAACACTGAGCAAATATGGATTTAAAATATCAGCTTTTACCTATAATATGAAAATGTTATTCATTCAGTGTCATTTCGTAGCAATCATTGGAGGGATAAGTTCAACACTTACTAAATATGTCATTTCTTGTGTGATTTTCGTTCCTTGTGCCTACGATACAGAAGGAAAAAACTCATTAAATAAGTAACACTAATATGTTAACACCCAAAAGTCATAGTATCAGCAAAAAAAATTGGATTAAATTTTTTTAAGGACCAAATCTTTTTTTGTGTGAACGGGATTTGAATGCAACTTAATCAAATAAGCATGTATAAGTCATATTTTTTTCTTACATTGCAACAAATGCATATAAACAGAATCAAAACAACTACACTAATCTTTGAGATAGACTTTCATTTATTGCAATAACATTTAAAAAATAATAATAAATAATTATTATTTGCAAGGATTAAAATTAGATTTGGCAATTTAATTATAAAAGAAGAAAAATGAAATTTTAATTTAATTATAAAAATGTGTTTGTGGGTCGGCCCTTCGGACCGAGTCTAGTTTGCCACCTCTAACTATCAACATGCAAAAGGTTTTTATATTTATCCACACAAAAAAATTTTATAATTGCGTTTAGGTTTTTATATTTTATCTCAGAAAAAAGTCCTAAAATCTGGTGTGGGGAGGGGTAGGGTAGACTAAAATGAAAACAAAGTAGCGTGGAAGTGGGAACAAACAGCAGTCCTTGGTGCCACGAAATAGCAATGGCGGACCCATAAATTAATATGACGGGGGGCGAAAACAAAAAATATTATATTATAAATAAAAATACTTACTATACAATATAAATCGAATATGATTTTTAACAATATATTTTGAATGAAGTTACTGTATTATAAAATGTATCGTAATTTTTTGCCTTAATATATATTATATTTTTGTTAATTCATATTCGGCTTTATATCATATAGATCTAAATGGTTTTATTTTTTAATAAGACAAAATGGTTATATTTTTATATTTTTGTCTTATTTTACATAGTTAAATTTTTTAATTTGAACCATTCAACCCGTTTCTGTGGAAGTGTTTCTACTTCTATATCTTATTTAATTATTTATCAATTATTAATTATTGTTTTAATTGTTTGATTTATGTTTTCAAAATCTTTTTTATCCATGTGGCTTCTCATTTACCTTACAGCGAAGCACCATGAACTTCTCTAATGCCACTATCCATGCACTGGTTAGCAATTTTTACGGTCCACATTACTTGTGCTTATCCTGTCCTCAATAATTCACCCAGGTATCCATATATAAAAAAATTTCTCAGAGTTATAGGGGCGGGGCCATCCCTAGCCCCCCATGTCCGTCCGCCCCTTCGAAATAGTAACTTGCTATTTGTAAAGTGATGTATATCACTTATTGATTTAGTACACATCTGTGCAGATAATCTCTTCTGCAAAATGGCTGAAACAATTCATATTTTCTCTTTGTTCTTATAATTTTATGTGAGCGAGGGGCAGTTTTATCAAGTTTTATTGTTTGAGCTTGATGCTATCCGAAAGGCTTGTGCATCGCTTGAACCCAACTATCAGCCTCCTGTGACATTTGTGGTGGTTCAAAAGCGACATCACACCAGGCACTTTGCCAGCAACCATCATGACAATATATTGCCTGGCACTGTTGTAGACTCTAAGATCTGCTATCCAACTGAATTTGACTTTTATCTTTGCAGTCATGCTGGAATACAGGGTACTAAGACATGGTTTTAAATTGTCAACAATCAATTGCAGCCAGCAATATTGTGGTTTGGAGTTCTTCACAGCCGCATTGTCTGCAATTTTCCACAATTTTGGTAATCACAAAGCAACTGAAACCGCAATTTATAACCATGCAGTAAGACAAAGTAAATGAAGCTAGATGATATCGACTCAAACCAATTAAAGGAAAAAGGAAATATACAAATAAATAAGCTGGACCTTGACTCATGTATGAGATGTCAGTCGAACATTAAAAGTAAAGGACATAAAAAGAAACAAAAAGGTGCAAAACCCAAACGATGAGATCAGAAATATAAATCTGTTATAGGCCACTGAAGAAAGTAAATATTTACCAGCTAAATGCTCAACAAGTAGAGTTGTCTTGTCCAATAAAACTAAATATACCCCCCCCCCCCCAAAAAAAAAAAAGTTACAGCAATAAAAATATAAACAGAAGTACAAAATTGAATGACCACGGTATTGATGGTAATTAAACAGATTTTTTCTTTTTCCTATGGATAGAAATAGTGGCACTTAATCATACAATACATGAAAAGCCAACAACAGATGTTTAATATGTTTTATATCAGGTAATTGTTATTTTTTTATTTGTAATAATCAAAAAGAATGCCAGTGATAGCTGTCACAAACTTTGTTGTTGCAACAGAGACAGGGGGTAGAAAGAGGGAGGAAATCTTTATCATTCTTAGTACTAATGCTATTTATAATATTTTATTGGTATTGCTATAATAATAACATAATGATATATTTACCTACATAATTGTGTTTTATATATCGAAGTTACAGAAAAAAGTGAAATGTTATTTATTTATAGAAAGCCAAATTAACAAGTGAGATAAGTGAAGATATAGCCAAATCATACACATTACAATGTGAGTGATCTACAATAACATAGGTTATTTGTTTGAAAGCCATCCAGATCATATATTTGCATGATCCTAAATCCAAATTAGTTTTAGGTGTCTGCATTCAAAGTTATAGATCTTCCTCTTTGCTTTCTGAAACACCAAAGAGTATAAAATTTCATAATGGGAAGCTCACGATATAAGTAAAATACCGAAACCTGCCTAGATTTTATGACAGCACCATTGTCCTAACTTCGTGTCTAATTTAAGCTATTCAAACATCAGAATTTGATTTTGACTTATACACAAAAGTTTTAAGCCAGAGTCTTACCTTTCCAAAACACATGAGAATAGCCAAATCTGATGTATATGTTTCCTTCTAACTATACTATGTTTTTCATCTGCATATTCTGCCTACAATTAATATAGATTTTTACATATGTTGTGTTACAATTTTGTATGGTCACTGTCGAAGTTTGGACTTATTACAAGAAAGCATAAATAAGTTTAATGGATTAAGGGATACCATTCTAAATATTGTACGCGACCTGCTATTCATTACATTCATAGTTGTCTCACCAAGATGCCTGTTAACTATAAAAATAATAATAATAATCAGCACATATATACATGTATTGTACAATACACCTACCTTAACTTTAGAAAAAGAAACGAAAAAAAGAATTCAAGTCACAGAGAGCAAACCTCGGAGCTCTCATGAATTTGGAAATTCTGATTTTCAACAAGAAGAAGATCATTAATTTTCTCATTATAGTGAGGGAGCTTGCTGAGATGGCCAAAGTGGCTGTGCAAGCAAGAGTTCATCGTATAGCCATCTGAATGAATCGAAGTAACCATAGTTGTAATTTGACGAAGCCAAAGAAAATCCCACCTTTGTCAACCAATCAAATCACGCATTGTACGTTGTTGTTATCTAAATCCTGAAGTTGAAGGTCTAAAGCTCGCTAAGCTTCTAGCATACCCTTCTCCTCAGCCGCTACCATCCAGAAAAGGAACCCCATTGTGCAAATTTGACACCTTCTTTGAAGAAATTTTTGCTTTTAACAATGATTGGGTTATGGATAGCACTGTGTTATGGTAGAAAATTTCCTGAATTGCCCATCGTGTATTCGATAAAATGCCTGAACCACCTATTTTATATTTTTTTGTCAACTCTCTTCTCCTTTATCTATCTCTCTCAGTTAAAATGACACAACTTTACCTCCTTTAAATGATATATACTTTTCCATTAATTTTAGGGTCTATATGCGAGTCCCAGTATAACTTTTATTAGGTTTGCAATTGTTTTTCCCTTGAGGTAAAAGGTTGGTTTTTCTTTTTTGAGATAAATGGTTAGTTTTGGAAAGTTAGGCCAAGTAAAATTTAAGTTAAAAATCATTTTGGAAAGTGAGTTGTGAATTTTGTCATGTGGGCGATAGTAGACTTTCTTGTATTATTATTCTGTTTGTTATTATTAGTTTTAAGGTAGGTTAGTAGTTTTCTTTCTATTTATTTTTTTTAAGTTAACTCAACCCTAATTATTTCTTTGAAATAAGATGGTTTTCCTAGTATTTTTGAAGTTTGAGCTCTTTGAACTAGCTATGAGACTAATTTCAAGTGTGGGATATAATAAATCTCACTTGTAGTTGTGGATTTAATTATGAATTAATAATCTTAATCATGTTATTAAAGAATAATTATAAGGAAAGTAGAAGAAAAAGAAATAAAGTCGCATTTGATGAAAAACAAATTAAAATAACAGTTAAGAGGTAAAAATGCGGATAAATAAAGTTACCGTAAAGTGAAAAGTAAAATTATATATATTACCACATGAATATTCTGGATTAGTGTACAAAGTTGAAATGAGAGTTTAGTGAGCAGGATAGATAAGTTTATACCCAGTGGGTCAAACAGCCTCACTTAAGTAAAGATAACTCTCTCTTTCTATAATAGCCCAACATGATTAATTTGTAAATTACATGTAATTAAATAAGTAAGCATGTATTAGTGAGTAAAATTAAGTATAAGGCCTAATTAAGTGAATTGAGGTCACTTTTGAGGTAAAAAATGTACTCAGTGAAAAGTAGTGGTATAAATGGGCGTAGACAAAAGTACCCAAAATATAAATATGAAAGTAAAAATATTCCTAGAAAAATATTCCAGACCTTTGGGTAAAGTTTGGTGGTGAATGAAGTTGAATAGATAGATGAGCTAATACCCGCTTAAAGTCACTTAACATAAGTTAAGTGACCAAAGCAACTATAGGACCCCATTTCTTCTTTTTACTAACCCGTCGAGCCACCAGGAGAAAAGAGAAAGGGAGAGAGTGAAGAGCAACGGAGAGAGGGAAATCCATAGATCCTTCAATCCTCAACCATTTTGAGTGATTTCAAAGCCTAAACCACTCCAGATCTTCTCCTCTTTCATGATCCTAGCTTGGTTTTGAGTGGGAAGCATTGTGGTGGGAGATTTCTTCCTCCCAAAATTCGGCCCACGTGACTTTTGGAGGTGTTTGAAGACATTTCCTTCAAGGAGAGCTTAGGGGATCCACACTCCTTGGTTGTACAACCCTTTGTGGTGAGTTTCCACTCCTTGAATCTCGTTTTCATGAGTTTAGGTTATGGTGAATAGTGTTTTAGGGTTTTATGATAATGTGAGTAGATTGGATATGTTCATGGAGGAATGAGGCTTAGTGTATGTTATGAAAAATGATAGGAATGACATTTAATCGGTGAAAGTGAGCTTAGATAGTCAATTGATTATACTTTGAAAATTGCAAGATTATATACTTGATTGTGGGTTTTCTTGCACTAGTAATCAATGGTTTGGTTTGGTTGGATATTGATTGTGTCCATGTGATGTATAGGATTGAGGCAATTGGGCCAACCTTGAGTGACCAACCATTGGAGGGAGCTATGGAGCTTGATTAGCTCATGGGAATAGGTAAGTTCATACTTTTGTTGTGGTATGAATTGGATAGTTGGTTGATGATTATGAGATACTCCTGGATGCAATATATTTTGATTGCATTACACCTTGTGTAGGTGGTTGTTTGTGAGGTTGATCGTTGTAATTGGTGGCAAAACTTGTTGGTGAAGAACAAAGGGTGAACTGACGCTTTAAGGTAAACCTTCAGACCTTGGGTGTAAATCCCTTTATTGTTCCACCAAGCCCTGAATGGGTAGTGGTTGTTGATAGTGTATATAAATGCAATGAAATAGTTTAATGCTTTGTTATACGTATGTGTATGCATTTTGTAACATCCCACGTAATTAGTAAAATACATAAGTGTTATAAGGATATAGATGCATGAGTAGAATTCAAAATTTTGGTTAATGTATATGTGGCTTGCGGATTATATGACTATTCCCCTAGGGTGGAACTAAAGTAAGTTAGAGAAGTATCTAAATTACAATGATAGGAGAGTACATATGTAGGCATGTGAAACTCTTATTAAAAATATATGAGTAATTTGATTGTAATATAAAGAGTGCCTAATAATATTTAAAAGACCTTGGTGCTTAAAGGGCTTGGGAATTATTAAGTATAGTGGGTTAGTACTTGGAGTAGTAGTCTTTGGACTTGCAATGTTGGACTCATTTCATATGAGGGCCGATGGCCCAAAAGGTCCTTAGGAGCAAACAAGATCCAGCCCAATATTATATCTATCCTTATCTCTTCCTTAAGAAATCCCACAAGGCAGCCTTGAGTGGCAAGGAATCACCACATGGCAAGACTTATCTATTCCCTCATCAACCATGCGCATAGGTAAAAAGAAAATTTCTGATTTCCTAACACTAAGACCATTCCAACTCAGCCCTTGCATGTCCGCCACCTTACTCCCTTGCATGTGCAACACTTACCCATCAACCTTATTTCATGAAAGACACTTGTGCTCCATAGCCTTCCTTTGGTGCACACCTCTTGGGCGCACAAAGGATGCTCAAATTATGATTTCTTGTCTTGTAAATCTGATTTGCTTGTTGACCAAGTGCCACTTCCTTATACAAACCTCTTGCATGTGCACAATGTGGCAACTTCAACCTTCCATCACCCTTGCATGCGCCTAGAGTGTGCAAGAAGCAAGCTGATTTCTTGCTTTGACCAACATGCAGCCAATACTAACAAAAAGCAATCTGAATGGTGTCATGATGGTTCAACACTTCAACCCTTTTCCCCCTCTATTTCTTGTGCGCACATTAGGAGGAAGGGAGCTGTCTACCCTTTGCAAAATAAAACCCAACACCTCTCTTATTTCCTCACCTCTCAAAGCCGTGGATGTAAAGAGCACAAGGAGAAAGAAAGACATCTTTAACTCATCCCCATTCCCTTCACTAAACCGTGAACTCCATTAACAACACTAGGAAAATTTGTTTCACCCTCCATTGTCCCAGCCGAGAGCTCCAAGAGCAAGAGGCAAGGATAGTCCCTCGTTCCTTCTACTTCCTTGTGTTGCACGAATACTACTCCCAAGGAGGTTCTGTTTTGGTGAAGCTACTGCCCCCTTATGCGTGTTAAGCTTGGGACGTTGGAGCATTGAAGAGTGGAAGCCTTCCATTTCGAATTAAACCCTTGATCGTGGACTAGGAAACCGTCAGTAACCTTCTCCTCCTAGTGTACTTGTTGTTCAGTTTAGAGAAGCTTAGAAAGACTAGAATATTTTGTGGTTTAGCCATTCTGTTTCATGGGTAGCCTTGGACATTAAAGTATGTGACTCTTAACATGTTATATTTAGGAATTTAATCCTTTAACCATTAGAGATTTCTGTCAAAAATAGAAGGAATGAATAAGACATATTCTATGAGCTTAGACTTCATGGGCAGAATGTAAAGCTTTTGCTATCCTTGCATCTAATGGGATTTAATAAAAGAACTTTCTCCAGGCATCTAAGACCATTATGCAGAACCGTTTTGTATATGAGGAATTTCATGCTTCCATTAATAATGCCACTGTTTCTGTATAAAATGGTCACTGTTTTGATGCTAAAAATGCCACTGTTTCTGTATAAAATGGTCACTGTTTTGATGCTAAAAATGCCACTATTTCTGTATAAAATGGTCACTGTTTTGATGCTGTAAAATGCTACTGTTTCTGCTGCTGTAAATGCTATTGTTTCTGTTTAAAAAATGTCACTGTATGTTGTTCACTGCTGCTGTAAAATGCTACTGTTTTTACTGCTGAAAACGTTACTATTTCTGCTGTAAAACGTAACTGTTTCTGCTCACTGTTTTTAAGAAAAACGTTGTTGTTTTGCTCACTGTTTATGCTGTAAAACATTGTTGTTTTTCTCACTGTTTCTGCTGTAAAACATTGTTGTTTTGCTCACTATTTCTGCTGTAAAACGTTGCTGTTTTGCTCACTGTTTCTGCTATAAAACGTTGTTGTTTTGCTCACTATTTTTGCTGTAAAACGTTGCTGTAAAATGATTTATTGTAATTGATTTAGGTGCGCATAAGAAGTGAGAAACGTAGCATATTTCGCTGCTGTTTGGTAATTATTTTAGGCGCGCAAGTTAAGTGTTAGGCGATATTACCTAATGTGACTATTGATTAGCGTATGAAGTTGTGACATGATGCTCCATACTCCGTAAAATTATTATGTTCCTTATGATGTAAGTATTCTGCAATGAATATGCCTTGACGACAATATGATTATGAGGTAAAGTTGTTATGTGGCAGCATAACGTATATGAAAAGTATATATGCATGCATCTTACATCATACCGCATTTATTTTTACGCTTTGTGTGTGATAGCATAGCATGGCATGCATGTACCAAAATTCATATAGCCTTGCAATTTTAGAATAGTTATGTACAAGACCATGTGTTTGAGCACGCATCATATAGGCATCCCTCCGGTACCAGGGTATGGGACACTTGGCATCAGTCCGCATAGGCCACAGTTGGAATCCACCAATGAAGGGTGCCGATTATGGGATATCCACTGTGTATTGCACGCACAACGGTGCTAAGAGCGCAAAAAGGAAGGCGTTATATACGCAATATATATATGATGAAAAGGAAAAGGACAAGGAACAGGATATGTTGAAGTGACTGTTTATGATTTTGTGCCTAGTTTAATACTGTTACGTTATTGGTTTTGTTGCCACTTTACTGGGATTATTCTCACCCCTTTGGGGCTGCTATTTTCATAAATGGCAGGAGGACGTAAGAGCATTTGAAGGCGTGATGTTTGCTGTTACTTGCTGATGCTTGGACTTTTGATGTTGCTGTTTAATTGTTGGATGACTGTAATGCTTATTATTTTGGTGCACTTGGATGACTGTAGACATTATTATCTTCCATTCTGTTTTAGTCTTTCATGAACAGCGGCTGTTTTGGAAAAATCAGAAAATGTTTTGCGAAAAGGATTTTTGAACGTTTTATTAAGTGCTGAATTTTAACAGTTTTACGAGCACCTTACGGGTTATGTTTCATGGTGCAAACGAACTCCGATTTACTATTATTTTATATGCACGCGAAGCCCCCGACGTGCTCTTTCTAAAGCACAAGGAATTTTTTTTAACTCCTCCGAACAGAATTTATACGAATTTCTAAATGCATTACGATTTTGCTTTTGGAATAAAATTTTTAGTAGCTAAAGTGTCGTTAAAGACTCTAATTCCGCTTAGCAAACGACTCTCTTGGATGCATACAAGGGAGGGCGTTACACATTTGGTGTGGCATAGGATGGTGTTTCCCTATGTTGGTATGTTGCATGACGATGCGTAATTCATACTTGGTAGTTTAGCTGGCCAGTAGGACTATTTGCATCTGAGTATTCTTAGGACAGCATGAGAACTCGAGGGATGTCTCCTGGAGATGTTTATTACACACTGCATGGATATGTATTTACTGCATTATTTATTGTTATTGCTATTACACTGAGATTGAACTGTGGGGTGGATAGATGCTCCAAGGACCCCTGTTTTATTGTGATATATTCATATATCTCATCCCGTGTTGTGGGGACCCCCTTTCAGGTAAAGATGCTGCAGGAGCTTCTGATGGCAAGTGGCCATATTTCCAGTAGTTGATACATGAAGATCTTGCACAATTGGAATTAAGCATGCCATTTTTGTAGTTCATATGTATAGGATTGTTAATTGAAAATGTTATGTTTAATTGGATGGACTTAGCCTATGCTCATCCCCTGTGGTGTCTCTTTTTGTTGTTAGGAGCCAAGAATTTGATCATAGTGTTTTGTAGCTAAGTCCCATGATTCTGTAATTAAGACATGTATAGATGATGTAATATTGGGATTATTGTATATATAAATGATGAAAGGTTATGGATGTTTCTTTTGATGTATGTGTACCTTGAAAGAACTAAGAATCATGTATTGAAAGGATTATATGATGTCAATTAGGTGAAAGAAGACTTGTAGGTTGAAAATCCATGTAAAAATAAAGATATCCTATCTTGTTGTCCATTTTTCATATCCTATATGATAGATTTGGACCCTTGTGTCTGAATGGAAGTTGTAGATCTTTTTCTTAGCTTTCCAACGAGACCAAGATTGCGTAAATAAGAGTAGTATAACTAAAGTTATGGATGAAATACAAAAGGAGGTTAAATTGCCCTATTTTGGTGCTTGCTCCAGAACTGCGGCGCTCTTAGCGCCAAGTTCACGCTATGAGCGCCGGCCATCAGTAGGTTTGACGCTATGAGCGTGAGACTCACGCTATGAATGTCAACCTCTCTGACTTCTCACGCTATGAGCGTGAGATTCACGCTATGAGCGTGGGGTTTTGGAGATTTCAGCATCCATTTTCTTAAAAATTTCATAACTTGAGCTACGGTGCTTCGATTTGAGCGTGGTTTGGACCTACACGTAGCTAATGAAGAATCCTATAATATATAGGAAAATGGAGACCATAAAAGTAGTATAGGGATTTCTTGAATAAATAAAGAGTATATATGTTTAGTGTTTAAGAACAATAAAAGTGAGTTTTAAGCTTGGTGGTCTAAGTGGGACGACTTGGCACACTGTGGTAGCAACGTATGGTCTAAATAAGACTTACAATAGGAAGTCTACCTATAATTTAAGTTATAATCAAATTATGGGGGTTGTTTTAATTATGAAATGGATTTTAAACAAAAATGTTTATCAATAAAAAGGAAAAGTTTATCCGCGTTTTAATTCAATCTTGTGATTGTAACTGCGCTTAATGTCGTACGCAATGTTAACATATCGGTTCTAGAACGGTGTGTTACACTTTCTCCATCATTTTGCCTTCCCCGTCGGTGGAAGCTCGTCTCCATGGCATAAGAGCTTGTGATTTTTCAAAAAATCATAACTCTCATTTCTCAACGAAATGCATTCGTTCCAAAGCCAAAACCGCTTCAAATCTTCTCCTCTGTCTAAATCATAACTCATTTTCGATTGGGGTTTATTGTGGAGAGAGATACCCTCATCCAAATATTTTGTGGGTTGTTTGAGAGGTTCCCACTTCATGGAAGCTTGAAAGGAGTTGCTATCATCGTTTTAGGGTGTTGTGCGGTGAGTTTCCAACTCTTAAACTCCACTTTCTTGAAATTTCCGAATTTAGGGTGATGATGAATAGTGACCATCCAAAAATTGGTATTTTAGGAGATTAATAGTGATTGGTTGTTATTGTTTCATGTTGTAGAGTTGATCCTAACGTTGTTTTGAGCAAATTCTATGGATCGGAATCCACATTCGCTTGAGTTGGAGATTTGTGAATACTTCATATTGAGGTAAGTCATGGTATGCATAGTTAGAGAATGATTTGGACATGGCTCCCTTTGTTAAATATGCTTGGGATTGGTTCCCGTAAAAGGAAAAATTATGAAATGCCCGTTTAGGACACTTTGATAAATTGAACTCAAAATCAAGTGTAGGTGTCTTTATGTGTAGTCTTGAAAACTGAATGTGGTAGACTAGTATATATGTACTGATTGTCTTCACGTATTTGGAATAGGCTGTGATATTGTGAGAGATTGTGGTTGTGACCCCTTAGATACAAGGAGTGCATTGGAGGACAATGCTTGACAGGTAAGCTTTCGGTCCTTGGGATTAATGCCCCGTTTGTTCCACCAAACTCCAAGGGAGGGTGGTTCTTTCACATGGTATATGAATATGAACTGTTATATGTTGCATGTATATGTATCTATGTTTGTGTGCCACACAAGATAGTGTTTCCTTGTGTGAGGCATAAGACATTGTTTCCTTATGTATAGTATGAGACGGTGTTTCCTCATACGGTATGTTGCAAGACGGTATTTCTTTGCGTAATGCATACTTGTTATATTCTTTGGTCAGTAGGATTACATTATTGCACACTGCATTGTCATACATATTCTGATGCATGCATGGATTCTTATACTGTGTTTATACCTGAAGTGAGCTTAAGGGTGGAGGAGCCTTCCAAGGGTCCGTAGCTTACTGAGGTAATTATATTAGCTCACCCCGCATTATGGGGATCACCATTTAGGTACAGGAGCTGATGGTGTGGAGGCATCGCATGGCAAGAGGCCAGATGAGAGATATTACATGACTTGATAATCAGGATTAGCTTGTTATGCTATGTGTATTTGGCATGGTTTTATTTTGGATATGTATATATACTATGTTATTCTTTTGGAGAACATAGGGAGTGTCTATGACATGTCGATAGTCTGTATATGCTGTCATTGATGCATGCTTAGGTCTATGTTACTTATTTAATTGCATCTCTTTTGTTTATTTGATGTAATTATATAAGTAACATCATGGAGATTATGATAGTCTATGCCATGGATGGCTGGATAAACAAAAGAGATACAATTAAATAAGTAACATAGACCTAAGCATGCATCAATGATAGTCTATGTTACTTATTTTTTTTTAGATATTAGGGAGTGTCGTGTCGTATCGTGTCACGTGTCCCGTGTCAGTATCGGTGCTACATAGATTGTGACACATAAAAAATGTTACGCACAATGTTAGGACCACATTTTAACCGTTGATTTCCGTCAATCAACGGTTGTCATTTTTCAAATCAAACTCATTAATTAATTATTAATTCACAATAAATAATAACCGTTGATTGACGGAAATCAACGGTTAAGATGTGGTCGTAACATTGTGCGTAACATTAACCATAATATCTATAAAAAGATTTACTCTTTGAATTCAATTCAAACAGCTACTTAAAAAAATAAAAATAAGTAAATAACTCTTAAAAGATTTTGGCCGATGAGTAAGCATAACGTATTAATAATAAATAATAATTATGGCTGATTACCAAAAAAAAATAATTATAGCTTTTGTAAGTAAAGGGCGAAAATTATGGCCGTTGAATCAGTTACATGTTTTTTCTTTGAATGTTTTTGCTTCTCTCTCTTAGTCGAATCAAACCCTTGTTATAACACAAATTACATGTCTCTTTTTATTAAACCCACACACAACCTAATACCCTGTCATTAGGATTCAACGTTGCCACACTCATTTCTTTCTGTCTCTGTGCCGTCTTTTCTTTTCTTTGAGTGTTTTTGCTTCTCTCTCTCAGTCGAATCAAACCCTTGTTATAACACAAATTACATATCTCTTTTTATCAAACCCATACACAACCTAATACCTTGTCATTAGAATTTAACGTTGCCACACTTCTTTCTTTATGTCTCTGCGCCATCTTTTCTTTTCTTTGAAACCTTCAACGATGATTATCAAGAAGCGTTCTCGTACTAAATATGTTGGTGATAAAGAAAAGCCAAAGAAACTGTTGAAGGTGTTGAAGATGGTTGCGGGAAGCTTCTACCACCCAAAGAAACCAATGGGAGAAGATGCATGCTTCATCTGTGACGATCAACAAACCGTGGGTGTGGCTGATGGGGTCGGTGGTTGGGTCAAGAAAGGAATGGATGCTGGTGAATATGCCAGAGAGCTCATGAAAGAGGCTATGAATGTTGTTCAACATGAACCAAAAGGCTTTGTTGATCTAAGAAAAGTGTTGGATGATGCTTTCTTGAATAACAAAGCAAGGGGGTCGTCTACTGCCTCTATTGTTACTCTGAAAGAAGGGGTGTTGCATGGAGTTAACGTGGGTGATAGTGGTTTGATGCTGTTTAGGAAAAATAGGCTTTTTTATCCATCACGCATTCAACAGCACTGTTTTAACACGCCATTTCAGTTGGGGAATAGTGAGATCAGTGATAGCCCTGATTCTACAATTGAGTATAAGGTTCTGGTGAAGGCAGGGGATATTTTAGTGCTAGGGAGTCATGGTCTCTTTGATAATTTGTATGCTGATGATATCGAAGAAATTCTGATGAGCGCAGAAGTAATATTGGAAGTCAACGATTTGGCTGAGCATATAGCAGAAATTGCTCTTTTCTTTTCCAGATCCAAACATTATCGAACCCCCTTTCAAGATGCTTCTCACACAGAAGGACGTAATCATATGGGAGGAAAGAAAGATGATATCACTGTTTTAGTGGCTCAAATTACAGTATGAGGTTGTTTAATGTATATACTTCCTTCTCATTGGTAACTAAACTGTGTTTTTTCATTTGTATGTATATGCTGCTTGCGATTAATCTAGATTTTTACATCTGGTGCTGTTATAATTGGTAACTAGATTGTGTTTTACATCTATACATATTTTCATCTTATGCGATTTTTATTGAATGATTTCGACTGAAAGAGAATGGAGGCAATTACTCTCATTTTTGTTATAAAAAGTTCTAAAATCTGGTGTGGGGAGGGGTAGGGTAGACTAAAATGAAAACAAAGTAGCGTGGAAGTGGGAACAAACAGTCCTTGGTGCCACGAAATAGTAACTTGCTATTTGTAAAGTGATGTATATCACTTATTGATTTAGTACACATCTGTGCAGATAATATCTGTTAGAATTGGAATCTTCATACAGATGTAAGAGATAACCACACAGAAGTTTCTATGGAAAAAAAACTTTTATTTTCTATTCTTGATTTCTTGCTTTTTCTCTTTTTCTCTTGATCTATATATCATACAAACTATCAAAGACTATTTATAAGCTATAAAACTGACCAACATAACTCCACACATAACACTCTCATTACTTTATAACTGACTCATTACTTTAACTGACATAACTGACTCATTAATATTCTAACTGACATAACTAACTCATTAATAAAAAATGCCTTATTAATAAAAAATGGACATTTAAAATTTATCCCAACAAAACTCCCCCATAAAAAATTTAATTTTTTGTTTTATTTATGATTTTTATATTTTTTTGAACTGGTTATACATATAAATTTAAAACGTTTACGTTAAATATTTTTCTTAAAAAAATACTTGTATGGGAATTTCTTATCGTTTTGTATTATTTTTGTATCGAGTGTCACAATTATATAACTCCATTGATAATAGATACTAATGCATTCAATTATATAACTCCATTATTTTTGTATCGAGTGTCACAATTATATAACTCCATTTTTGTAGCATACGTTATTTGACCATTAAAATCATCAATAAATTCAAACATTGAAAATTTAGGGAATTGGTATTCGTTTTAATTTTATTCCATCAATATACATTAATGAACTTTTCAATGAAGTAAAGGAGGTTTTTTGAACATATTTTTGTATTAAAATAATATACACTTTTCAATAAATATTATTATTATACTCAATAATTCTCATTTTTATGTAGAGAATAATGAGATATTAATACAATTTTCTGCCACTAATTAATGTTGAAATCTTTTTCCACCTATATTATGTTTAAAATTCGAATTTTGACAAAGTAGTGGGGGTATTAATATAGATGTTTGCCACCAATTAATGCTGAACTTTTTTTACTCCTATATTAAGTTTAAATTTTGAACTTTAAAAGTTAGTGAGATTTTAATAGGCCTGGCAAATACCAATGTAGGAGTTAGTGGGATCTTAATTGAGTTTTTAAATTTAAGGTTAAAATAAAAGTTTGAAAATTTATTGTAATAGGAAATATTTCAAATTCTTGTGAGGGTGAACACAAAGCTGAAAATAATTATAAATTTAGAAATTTATAATTTGATATTATGAATCAAGAGTTTAGAAATTTATAATTTGATATTATGAATCAAGACAATTACAATATACATTAATGAACTTTTCAACGAAATAAAGGAGGTTCTTGAACATATTTTTTGTATTAAAATAATATGCACTTTTCAATAAATATTATTAGTATACTCAATAATTCTCATTTCTGTGTAGAAAATAATAAGATATTAATACAATTGTCCGCCACTAAATAATGTTGAAATATTTTCCGACCTATATTATGTTTATAATTCGAATTTTGGCTTACCAGAAAAAAATTCAAATTTTGAAAAAGTAGTTGATATTAATATATAGATGTTTGCCACCAATTAATGCTGAACTTTTTTTCCCTCCTATATTAAGTTTAAATTTTGAATTTTAAAAGTTAGTGGGATTTTAATAGGCCTGATAAATACCAATGCAAGAGTTAGTGAGATCTTAATTGAGTTTTCAAATTTAAAGTTAAAATAAAAATTTGAAAAGTTATTATAATATAGAGGAAACATTTCAAATTCCTATGGGTGTGAACACAAAGCTGAATATAATTTAGAAATTTGAATTTGATATTATGAATGAAGAATATAGGAGCAAGAAAATGACTGTGTTTTTGCAATCGCATAGAACAATGAGAACCCTTGTATATTTTTTAAATGTTTAGCAATTCCAATGGAGAAAGTAGCTAAACATTAAATGAGTTGTCAGATTTTAAAAATGAGATTTAAATCTTGAACTCCAAAATTCAAATTAAGATGAGTTGTCTGCCAATACAATTGATAACAAATTTGTACCATTGATTTGAGATGCGAAATCTTGTCCATCGATTTTGATTCAAAATTATATTTTCTTTTATATTTTGTTTATTCCCTGATTTACCAAAAAGGAAAGTTTTTAAATTTTTGTAGTGTGAACGCAAATCTGAAATTGAAGAAGGAAGTGACATGTCAGCGGGTTTGCCAAAGAATGGGTTTGTCTTAGAATATAAGAAGATTAAACCATAACATCTAAAAAAAATTTACTTTTTGAATTCAATTCAGACAGCTACTTAAGAAAATAAAAAAAATAACTCTTAAAAGATTTTGGCCGATGAGTAAGCATATCGTATTAATAATAAATAACAATTATGGCTGATTAACAAAAAAAAATTAATTATGGCTGTTGTAAGTAAAGCGCGAAAATTATGGCCGTTGAATCAGTTACATGTTTTTTCTTTGAATGTTTTTACTTCTCTCTCTTATTCGAATCAAACCCTTGTTATAACACAAATATGTCTCTTCTTATAAAACCCACACACAACCTAATACTCTGTCATTAGGATTCAACGTTGCCACACTCCTTTCTTTCTGTCTCTGCGCCGTCTTTTCTTTGAATGTTTTTGCTTCTCTCTGTCAGTCGAATCAAACCTTTGTTATAACACAAATTACATATCTCTTTTTATCAAACCCACACACAACCTAATACCCTGTCATTAGAATTCAACGTTGCCACACTTCTTTCTTTATGTCTCTGCGCCATCTTTTCTTTTCCTTGAAACCTTCGACGATGATTATCAAGAAGCGTTCTCGTACTAAATACTTTTGTGATAAAGAAAAGCCAAAGAAACGGTTGAAGGTGTTGAAGATGGTTTCGGGAAGCTTGTACCACCCAAAGGATAACCCAAAGAAACCAATGGGAGAAGATGCATGCTTCATCTGTGACGATCAACAAACCATGGGTGTGGCTGATGGGGTCGGTGGTTGGGCCAAGAAAGGAATCGATGCTGGTGAATATGCCAGAGAGCTCATGACAGAGGCTATGAATGTTGTTCAACATGAAAAAAAGGATATCTCACATTGCATACTTCTCCTAATTTAATTCATATTTGACGAAGACAAAAATCGGGCAGAGTAACCTCTGTAAATCGGACAACTGGGGATTTGCCAATCCCACTCTCAAAGGTTCCTGATAAATAGTTTATACCATATATAATTTCTGAATTCACAAATGTACATGCATTAAATATGAACACATGTATAAAACATATACGGACCATATATTATATAATGGATCAAACATCACGATCCCAAAGTGAATAGAACACTATACGACAATACATATTCTCCAAAATAACATCTATAATAAAAAGTAGCCTCCGGCTACCCAGAGCTCTATATCCTCATACTAGTACTTCTAGCCACGGGTAGTGTCCTTGTCTCATGAGGGCTCTTCAATTAACTGTGTTCCTGAAATCATATCCCCAAACGGGGTTAGAGACACTCAGATACATAATATAAAAAACATCATATAAGCAAATATCATAACTGAACATATCTCATATAACATATCATAGAATCCAATATCGTAACTAAACCAAGCATATACACAAATCTTATTAGAGACGTACGCAGTCATTCCCAAGGGATGACCCCAAGCGAAAATCAACGCACATAACAAATATCATATACAAAAATCATCACAATACTCACATCAGAACAAAACATGTTATCTCAGAGACGTACGCAATCATTTCCAAGGGATGACCCCAAGCGAAAATCAACGTATGTTTTCTCAAGGGAGGACCCCAAGCAGAACCAGAACATATCAGAGGCGTACACCGTCAATCTCAGGGAACCCCAAGAAGGCATCAGTGTACATAAGATCAATGGCCAAAGATCATCACATAACAGAGGTGTACACAATCAATCCCAAGGGAGGACCCCAAGCGAAAATCAGTGCACATGTTCCCAAGGGAGGACCCCAAGCGGAACTCAACATATAACAGATATATACACCGTCAGTCCCAAGGGAAGACCTCAAGCGGACATCAGTGCATAAACAAATCAATGTCCAGAAATCATTATAGAAATCATATCGAAACATATCAAAGTAAACACATCAAAACATATCAATTAAACACATCAAAACATATCATATCACATCATCATATAGCCTATATGAATGCATCTATATTATATATCTCATACATATCATACAACCTGACCACAATCCGTACACTATGGTGGACCACAAAGTAGGAGCGAACCCCATAAACATAGAGCTTACCTCTTGGAGCTTTACGATTTGCTTACTTGAAGGACAAGCTACTTATCTTGCTCCACGAGAATCCAAACGTTCACAGTCCCTAGGCATACCTAGAGAAGGAATTCAACAAAAACTCAATAAAATGATATAATGCCATGTAAATATACAAGACACGCACTTTATTGTTTATTTTCTTTTTACTTAATCATATTAAGTCATGAGTGGTGGTTCTTTGTTCAACAACCCCGCACAAAATTCCACATATTCACTTAGTCTTACGATAGTCTCAAAAGGCCCTTAGAACACTCATTACTCCTCTTAGCACCTAAAAGCCTATTTTCCCAATTTAAGGCAGGATGCCCATTACAAGGGAGCTATAAGATTTCTCTTTGTCTAGTGCCTAAACCCAAGCTTAGCAACCTGTATAAATCATTTTACGCTTATAAGTGTTCTCACTTTGCGAAACAATGTCTCCAAACATATACCTCCTTTGAAAATGGCCAAAACTCATTTTAAGGCCATACAAAGGAGCTACCTTATTTTCTTTTCTTTTCTTATTTCACCAAAGCGAAGGTCCGTACCCCTTAGAATATTATTCCACGCATAAAAGTATGCTCGCTTCGTTAAACAGTAACTCATAGCACATACTTCCTTTGAAAATGGCTAAGAGGCACATAAAGGAAATCATGCCAACTTCATGATTCCAATGCTTTAGTCCATCAAATTCAAGATTATCACACACCTCTAATCCAAGATTCATTAATTCATATATACGGTACTGTTCATCTCTACAGTACTATTCATGCATACGTCACTATTCACGTATATGACACTATTCAAAAATCTGGTATCTTTAATTTTCCAAATACATTTTCACCGTTAAAATTTTCATCTAAACACTTTTATCAACATGAGCTAAACCTGAATCAAGCTCTAACATGCTCAATCAAACCAAATTTTCAAAAACAAAACCTAAATTCAATCTTCATTAAAACATGAAAAGGAAGGGAATTTCTTACCATAATGCACTCTAGAACAAAGTAGAGATAAGATTCTAAGCTCCCATGGCCTCATGCTCCATCAAAATCCATCTTTTCCATGAAATTCGAAATCTTTGGGGGAAGAAGATCTCTCTGTACAGTGAAACCCACCCCGAAATACTAGTACCAATGGATTCCTCTTGAAATTTCTCACAGGTTTGGCTTTGGAACGGAGTGATTTGGAGGTCTATAGCTCAAGTTATGAGTTTTGGAAGATTTAAAACCAAAATCCTCTTTCCTTTCCTTTTCATTTTTGTTTCTGCCCGAATACGCGAAGAAGAGATTGTGAATAGTGACTCATTTGAGTCATTTATATCAGTTCATTATACTAGTGGGTATAAGCTCATCTATCTATATACCTCCATTCATTACCAAACTTCACCCAATAGACTAGAATATTTTTCTAGTCATATTTTTAATTTTACTTTCAATTTTTGGATAACTTATTTTACCTGCATTTTTACCACTTAACTGACATTTTAACTCCTTTTCACCAAATATGACTTTATTTATTTTAGTTCTAATTATTCTTCCATATTAAATCCACATCTACTAGTGAGGGTTATTATACTACCTCTATTGTTACTCTAAAAGAAGGGGTGTTGCATGGAGTTAACGTGGGTGATAGTGGTTTGATGCTGTCTAGAAAAATAGGTTTTTTTATCAATCACGCATTCAACAACACTGTTTCAACACGCCATTTCAGTTGGGGAAAAGTGAGATCAGTGATAGCCCTGATTCTGCAATTGAGTAAAAGGTTCTGGTGAAGGCAAGGGATATTTCTAGTGCCCGGGGTTTTACAGTTCTCTCTCTCTCTCTCTCTTCACCTCTTAAATTATAGTGAGAGAAACTCAGTGTTCTTCCTACTACCTTCACTCTCTCTCTCCCGCTCTCTCTCTCTCTCTGTGTTTTCATTCTTCGATACGTTGCGCTGCTCTCTTCTTCATTCTTCCCTACACCTAGAATCGGAGCCGATTTTCATTTCCATCTTCTTTTTCAGTGTTCATCATGGTCAGAAAGAGGAGAACTGAAGGACCTAGCGGGGGTGAAAGCTCTGAGGGTCAACGTCCTCCTAAAAGGACTGCACCACCACCGCAACAGGCTGCTGCAGTAGGAGGGGCAGCACCCCAAGGAGGTAGAGGTTGGGGTCCCCAAGGAGGACGCGGGGGACGTGGTGGTCGTGGGATGCCCCAACAGCAGTATGGTGCCCCCGCTGACTATCAAGTTAGGGGGAGGGGAAGGCCTTCTCCTCAGCAAGGAGGTCGATGAGGATATGGGGGTGGCCGTGGCAGTGGCGGTGCTATGGGCAGTGTCCGAGGCATAGGTCCTTCATATGGTGGCCCATCCCGACCACCAGTCCCCGAGCTGCACCAAGCAACCTCAGTTCCACATCATGCTGGGGTGACTCCTCAGCCTACATCACCTGAGGCCAGTTCTTCTTCACAGCCGCCGGAAACGTCCCAGTTGGAATCACAGATGGGCCAGATGACAATTCATTCTGAAGCAAATCTGATAGATCCCCACCCACAGATCCCATACAAATAGCAGATGGCTCGGACCAAGGAAGGGAGGACATACCTGTGGAGCTTGAGAAGGACAGACGTGGAGAAAGAAGAAGAGAGAAGAGGATGAAGAAGACACCTGCGTGGCTCAAAGACTTCTGGAAGATGACACGTAACTGAAGCAGGGGAAGTGGGTATATGGGTGTTGGGCTGAATAGTAACTCAAGTGGGTAATGAGTTTGGGCTGAACCGTGGCCCAATTAAATATGTTAAAAGTGGATAAATAAATTACATGGGCTGGCTTACCTAAGCCCAATAGTATAATTTTCCTTCAGTAATTACATTCAGTTTCATTACAAATAGTCAGGTAGGGATGAAGGGGGTTTTTAGCTAAATATCTTGTAACAACTTTCTCCTTTCTTTCTTGTAAAACCTTCTGGAGTTGCCGGCAACCTCGAATTGCCGTTGGTAATACATTTTCTTTTTCTCAGTTTTGACTTTAGATATTTTGTCCTATCATTTGGTGCTCTTTTCATTGAGAGGCAACTTCCAAAAAAAATGACGGAAGGAACTCGATCCACGGTGAAATCGAACATGCTGGAGGACTGCATTACCAAACTTGCTCGCCATGAAGAGCAGTTCAGTGCCTTCGGGGATTTACTCAAGAGCATGAACCTGAAGTTAACATTGATGGAAGCGAAGTTAGATCAGAATCAAAAAAATAAATCAGAAGCTAAAGGAGGCAGTAGTAATGAAGCTGGGTTGAACACCTTCTTTGGTAATAATGCCTATAAATCAGTGAAATTCTCAGTACCGCGGTTTACAGGCGGTAATCCAGAACCTTGGATCCATAAGATCCAACAATTTTATGGGTTCCATCACTTGAACGATGAGGATAAACTCACTTTGACGTCCTTCCAAATGGACGGGGATGCTGAGGAATGGTTTCATTGGATGGAGAGAAGCCATCGATTGACCACCTGGGATGCATTCGTAGTGGCATTACGATCCCGTTTTGGTCCTTCCAAGTACAGGGATCTCAGAGGTGAATTGGGAAGATTGGTGCAAGATACAACAGTGGAGAATTATCAGAAGGAATTTGAGAGGTTATCCAACCAGATCATAGGTATTGATGACATTACCTTGCAAAGTTATTTTGAGAACGGCCTCAGATCTGAAATCCGAAAGGAGGTTCGGATGCACCTTCCTGAGTCGTTGCAGAACGCAATCGAGTTAGCTAAGGTGGTGGAAGATAAGATGAGTGATCGGACTCCTGCACGGATCGGATACCAGAAAAATTTTTCCAGCACCTATGCGAGTAAGTCCCAGCCAGGCTTGCTGCCTACTCCCACAAAGGGACCTGTCAACATTGCTGGACCATCAAAGGAAATCGTACCGATCAGGCGTTTATCTGCTGCAGAAATGATGGCCAAGAGAGAAAAGGGTCTTTGCTATTACTGTGAGGAGAAATTCCACAGGAACCATGTCTGCAAAGGAAAAATGTTGTTAATGCTTGTTCAAGAAGGAGAAGAGGAGACAGAGGAGGACGAAATGGAGGTGACAAATGAAAAGAAAGGAGGTGATGAGGAATCACCTGGCATTAGCTTGCATGCTATGGATGGCCAATACTCTTCTAGTACACTGCGTTTAAAGGGATTCATCAACAAACAACCTGTCCAAGTGCTGGTGGATGGTGGATCAACTCACAACTTCGTGCAGGAAAGAGTGGTTAAATTTCTTGGATTAGAGGTTAAGCCAATCAGCCAATTTCAAGTGCTAGTGGGGAATGGAGCCCATTTAGGGTGCAAGGGAGTCTGTCAAAAGGTGGAATTGGAAATGCAAGGGTATAAATTCTTTCCAGATTTATTTGTTTTACCTATCCAAGGGGCTGAAGTGGTGTTGGGAGTGCAATGGCTATCAGAATTCGGGGATGTAACTACGAATTATAAACAACTCACTCTGAAGTTTAGCAAGGAGGATAAATGGATTGAGCTACAAGGAGAAAGCCGAGTGCAGGTGGAACCAATAGAGCTGCATCAACTTCGCAGACTGACTCATTCAGATGCTGTAGCAACCTATTTCCAATTGCAAACTATTGACCACCAGTACACCAAGGAGCCGAACAATGAGCAGAGTAGTAACCCACTAATACAAGCCGTTTTACAGGACTATGAAGACATCTTTGCAACACCTACACAGCTGCCACCCACACGTCTCGAAGATCACCGAATTCATCTAGAACCTGGAACCAAAGCAATAAATGTCAGACCATACAGGTATCCTTATTTCCAGAAATCAGAAATTGAAAAAATGGTTAAAGAAATGTTAGATACCGGAGTTATTAGACCCAGCTTGAGCCCTTTCTCCTCACCTGCCTTGTTGGTCAAGAAGAAAGATGGAACTTGGAGGTTCTGTGTAGACTATAGAGCTTTGAACCAAGTGACCATACCCAACCGTTTTCCCATTCCTACAGTGGATGAGATGTTAGACGAGTTAGCAGGGGCAGTCATTTTTTCAAAGATGGACCTGCGTTCAGGATACCACCAGATCAGAATGGTCCCAGAGGATATATATAAAACAGCCTTTAGGACACATCAAGGGCACTACGAGTTTATTGTGATGCCCTTTGGACTCACTAATGCTCCAGCTACTTTTCAGGGAATTATGAACTCGGTTCTAAAGGAATATTTGCGCAAATTTGTCATCGTGTTCTTTGATGACATATTAATATACAGTAAGACGATATGGGAGCATGTGGAGCACTTACAGAAGGTTATGGAGTGTCTTAAAAAAAATCAGTTATATTCCAAAAGGTCCAAATGTGCATTTGCTCAAGAAGAAGTAGAATACTTGGGCCATGTGGTGGATGCCAAAGGGGTACGTTCAGATCTGGGTAAAATCCAAGTCATTATGGATTGGGGCAATCCAACCAACCTCAAACAACTACGTGGGTTCCTTGGCCTAGCCGGTTACTACCAAAAATTTGTACGTGGGTTCTCCCAAATTGCAGCACCCTTAACTGCCCTATTGCACAAGGATGCTTTTAATTGGAGTGACAAGGCTGAACAAGCTATGGTTGAACTAAAAAGGGCTTTATCTAACCCACCAATCCTGGCACTACCAGATTTCACTAAAAGGTTTGTTTTGACTACTGATGCTTCGGGCATTGGAGTGGGTGCAGTATTAAGTCAGGACAATCGACCCCTAGCCTATTTCAGCAAGAAACTGAATCCTAAGATGCAACAGGCTTCTACCTATGTCAGGGAGATGTTCGCCATCACGGAAGGGGTTTCAAAATGGAGACAGTATTTACTTGGGGGACCGTTCACTATTAGAACTGATCAGAAGAGTTTAAAGGATATGATGGGGCAGGTTATACAAACCCCTGAACAACAGAGATTCCTAGTTAAGCTATTGGGGTTTGACTATACTATAGAGTATTATCCTGGGGCTGTTAATAAGGTGGCCGATGCTTTATCCCGCAAATCTGAAACAGAACCCACGGTCACTCCAACAGATGTATGCGCAATGGTCCTCACACAGGTAACACATAACCTGATTGAAAACATCAAGGCAGAAGGTCACACCAATACAGAGTTACTTCAATTAAAAAATAAAATTGAAAGGGGTGCTGAAGGATATGAGAATTACAGCTTGCGGGATGAACTGATATTATACAAGGGGAGGGTTACCATAGCATCTAATTCTGAACTCCGGATTGTCATTTTACATGAGTTCCATTCATCCCTGATTGGAGGTCATGGCGGAGTGAAGAAAACCCTTCAACGGATACTCCCTAGCTATTACTGGCCCAACCTGAAAAAGGATGTTCAAGAATTTGTTAGAACATGTCCTGTTTGTCAAGCAACAAAGTATCAGCCATTATCACCAGCTGGCTTACTTCAACCACTTACTATACCTATGGCTATATGGGAGGATTTATCAATGGATTTCATTGTTGGACTGCCCAACTCCGAAGGTAAAACAGCAATTTTGGTAGTGGTAGATCGCCTTTCCAAGTATGCGCATTTTATAGCTCTACCCCCAAATTTCACTGCTACTAAGGTAGCCTCAGTATTCGTAGAGAACATCTGCAGATTACATGGAATTCCTCATTCCATTGTGTCAGACAGGGACAGCATCTTTGTCAGTAAGTTTTGGGCCGAATTAGCAAGATTGAGCGGCACAAAACTATGCTACAGCACTGCTAACCACCCTGAAACCGATGGACAAACAGAGGTTACAAATAGAGGCTTAGAACAGTATTTACGTTGCTACACAATGGAGGCACCAAAGCAATGGGTTCACTACCTACCATGGGCAGAGTTTTCTTACAACTCCGCCTACCATTCTTCGATTGGGGCTTCTCCCTTTCAGATTGTTTATGGAAGATCTCCTCCCACCATCCCACCATATGAAGGTTCAACAACTCCCATCGAAGCCGTGGACGAGCTACTGACCCGCAGGGATGCCATGATTAGGCAACTCAGAGAGACCTTGCATAGGACAAGACAACGGATGAAAATACAAGCAGATAAAAAAAGAAGAGATGTGCAATTTGATGTAGGAAATCTCGTACTCGTTAAGCTCCAACCATACAGATAGAGATCAGTACGAAATCATACCTTTTCCAAACTCCGGCGCCGCTTCTATGGGCCTTTTCCTATCACTGCACGGATCGGCCAAGTGGCTTACAGATTGGACCTCCCGGCGGAGTCAAGAATCCATCCCGTGTTCCATGTGTCTCTCCTTAAGTTGTACCGCCAAAATCCATCTTTTCACTCGACGCCTCTACCTCCGGTGAGCTGGGATAATCATCCGGTCACTAAACCGGTGGCAGTACTCAGAACCCGCGCCATACAACAGGGAGCGACGGAAAGTTTACAACTTTTGGTTCAGTGGGAGGGATTGCCGTTGGAGGATGCAACTTGGGTCTCCTACAACGAGTTCTGTCAGGCGTTTCCGGATTTCGATCTTGAGGACAAGATCTGGTCTTCAAGGAGGGAGGGAAATGATAGATCCCCACCCACAGATCCCATACAAATAGCAGATGGCTCGGACCAAGGAAAGGAGGACATACCTGTGGAGCTCGAGAAGGACAGACGTGGAGAAAGAAGAAGAGAGAAGAGGATGAAGAAGACACCTGCGTGGCTCAAAGACTTTTGGAAAATGACACGTAACTGAATCAGGGAAGTGGGTATATTGGTGTTGGGCTGAATAGTAACTCAAGTGGGTAATGGGTTTGGGCTGAACCGTGGCCCAATTAAGTATGTTAAGAAGTTGTTAAATAAATTACATGGGCTGGCTTACTTAAGCCCAATAGTATAATTTCCTTCAGTAATTACATTCAGTTTTATTACAAATAGTCAGGTAGGGATGAAGGGGGTTTTTAGCTAAATATCTTGTAACAACTTTCTCCTTTCTCTCTTGTAAAACCTTCTGGAGTTGCCGGCAACCTCGAATTGCCGTTGGTAATACACTTTCTTTTTCTCAGTATTAACTTTAGATATTTTGTTCTATCAAAATCCTGCTTCTGCTCCTCCCTCAAGTAAATCAATGAGGTTACCCCTTCGCCCTGGAAAGGGTAGTTATGGCACCAAATGTGTTTTTAAGGCCAATCATTTATTTGCTGAGTTAGCTAGCCAATAAAGATTTGCATCAGTATGATGTAACAATTACTCCAGAAGTTACTTCAAGAGGTGTAAATCGTGCTGTTATGGAGTAGTTAGTGAGGCTGTGTCGAGAGTCTCATCTTGGAAGGAGAATTCGAGTTTATGATGGGCACAAGAGCCTCTATACAGCTGGTGCCCTTCCTTTTATGTTGAAGGAGTTTAAAATCACCCTCATTGATGAAGATGATGGAATGGGAGGGCAGAGGAGGGAGAGAGAGTTCAAAGTTGTCATAAAATTTGCTGCACGGGCGGACCTTCACCATTTAGGACTCTTTTTGGAGGGGAGGCAAACTGATGCACCTCAAGAAGCTCTTCAAGTTCTTGACATTGTTCTCCGTGAACTCCCCACCACAAGATATTGTCCTGTAGGAAGGTCATTTTATTCTCCTGATCTAGGAAGGAGGCAGCCATTGGGAGAGGGTTGGAAAGCTGGCGTGGCTTTTATCAGAGTATTCGTCCCACTCAGATGGGACTATCTCTGAATATTGATATGTCATCAACTGCTTTTATCGAGCCATTGCCAGTAATAGACTTTGTAACGCAACTCTTGAACAGGGATGTGTCGAGTCGACCACTTTCGGATGCTGATAGTGTTAAGATTAAGAAAGCTCTTAGAGGGATTAAGGTTGAAGTAACACATCGCGGAAACATGCGGAGAAAATATCGTATTTCTGGCCTGACTTCGCAGGCCACAAAAGAGCTGACGTTCCCTGTGGACGAGAGAGGGGAACACTGAAATCGGTTGTTGAATACTTCTCCGAGACATATGGTTTTGTAATCCAACATACGTAGTGGCCATGCTTACAGGTTGGCAATACTCAGCGACCTAATTATCTTCCAGTGGAGGTTTGCAAGATAGTAGAAGGCCAGAGGTACTCAAATATGCTGAATGAGAGGCAGATTACTGCTTTGCTAAAAGTCACATGCCAGCGTCATGTTGAGATGGAGCGTGATATTATGCAAACAGTACATCATTTCTTGTGTGGTTTTCGTTCCTTGTGCCTACGATACAGAAGGCAAAAACTCATTAAATAAGTAACACTAATATGTTAACACCCAAAAGCAAAAAAAAAAAAATTGGATTAAATTTTTTTAAGGACAAAAGAAAATGTTGTCTGAACTTGATTTGAATGCAACTTAATCAAATAAGCATGTATAAGTCATTTTTTTTGCTTACATTGCAACAAATGCATATAAACAGAATCAAAACAACTACACTAATCTTTGAGATAGTCTTTCATTTATTGCAATAACATTTAAAAAATAATAATAAATAATTATTATTTGCAAGGATTAAAATTAGATTTGGCAATTTAATTATAAAAGAAGAAGAATGAAATTTTAATTTAATTATAAAAATGTGTTTGTGGGTCGGCCCTCCGGACCGAGTCTAGTTTGCCACCTCTAACTATCAACATGTAAAAGGTTTTTATATTTATCCAAAAAAAAGATTTTTATAATTGCGTCTAGGTTTTTATATTTTATCTCATAAATGAACTTTAATTTACTACAATCAGATTTATAAAATAACAATAAATAATTATTTTTTTGCAACGATTTGTGTCTTTAGTCTGTGGAATTTCACAAATTTATATTTACATAAATTGAAATTAGATTTAGTAATTTAAATATAAAAGAAGAAGTAGGGGTGGTAAACGAGCCAGGGGCCTTTCAGGGGCCTTTGGCTCGGCTCGTAAAGGCCTGAGCTCGTTTAATTAAAGCTCGTGTTGGAACTGAAAGTAAACTGGCCTTTGAAGGCCGATGCATGTAAGGAGTAAAAACAAAATTTTTATTGCGGAAACATACATGCACACATAGGTTCATGCTTTAAGACAGCATGATGTTACCTTGTTTTTGGCCTGATCAGTCAGGGAGATCAGATGTCAGGCTTGAAGGGTTCAAACCCTCTAATGGTGATCCACACCACCGTTCGTCAATGATGCAAGAACTCCTTCTTGAAAGCCACCAGATGAACACCACATTGAGGCTTGCTACGCGCACAAGTGGTGAAGGTGGAGGCTAGGTATTCTGTTTGGAGAGGTGTAGTGAACTACCCTACAGAATGGTGCATGAGATGAAGGAGAGTAGGCTAGGTTTTCTAACAAAACCCTAAGGTGAGGAACAAGTGTTATATGTGCACACCTTGATGAGAGGAGGAGAGAATTAATTCATTCAAAATGAAAACCAACTTTCAAAACCATTTGAAATTTGCGCATGGAACAAGGGAGGATAAGGTGGAGCTGTTGCAAAACCAATTTTGCCAACAACCTCCAATCTTATCCTCATGAAATTAAGTTCAAAATAATTTAAACTTAAATTCATAAACTATCAAATAGTATACTTTTCATGCGCATAATTCAGCCCTAAAAGGGGTCCAAATATATTGAGTAGTTGCATTCAAAATTTGAATCAACTCACCCACTGATTCTCTCAACCACCAAATCTGAATGGAGCTTTGTTTTAAGTGATAAGATGAAATTCTTATCACTCAAATGTGCGCCCCAAACAGCCCAAGAATGTGCTCCAAAGATGCTTTTGATCCAAGGAATATGTTCCAATAAGATCCTATCTTATCCTTTTGTTATGAAACAACTTTTCAAAGCCAATTCGAATTCAAACACTTGAATTCAAATGTTCAAACATTCAAATTCAAAATTCAAAATTTCAAAATTCAAATTCAAAATTTGAATTTCAAAATTCAAATTCCAAATTCAAATTTCAAAATTCAAAATTCAAATTTCAAAATTCAAATTCAAATATTTGATTATTAATTTAACTAATTAAATTTCAAATGGCTCAAAATTCGAAATTCAAATATTTGATTATTAATTTAACTAATTAAATGTAATTAGGTCCAACTTAGCTTGGACTTATCCAAGCCCACAACCCAATTAATGACAACACAGAGTACTAGCACCACCCTTGATCCCTATTGCACATATTTGGTTACCGGGTCTTTATCTTCCCATTAAACTAGGGTAAGGAAATGTATCAACCCCTTTTAGGGTAAGCTTTATTCGGGCTAACAACCATTATTAGGCCCAATACCTTTAAAGTCCATCATGACTACAAGGTGTTATACCTGTGTGGCCCATTAGGCAGACGAGGCATCCAAAACATGCCTAGCTTAGGTAATAACTGACATACCCAAACATAAAGAGATTACTCGGCACCTGTGAACAAGCGCACAACCCAATTAATGACAACACAGAGCACTAGCAATGCTTTGTTGCCCCAGAACTAGTCAGATTAATGACTTGATCATCCTATTTCACATATATGGTTATCCTAGTGCTTTCATTTATTTGCGACAAACAAAGTTCTACATCTAGTGTCCTATATTTAATCAAAAGATTGTCTCTAGGACACCCATATATTAACAGGAACCATGCTTGGACCTGTATAAAAGCTCGTTTAATAAAAAGGCCCCAGGCTCTAATTCAGAAGTTCGGCCTTAAAGCCTCCAGGCTAGCCTAGTATATAAATATTTATTTATATTTTTTATACTACTTGTAATAACTCTCTCTCATCAATTTATTTCACCACATTTTATTGGTTTAACAGACTTTTTGAATGATTTTGTTCTATATTATGCTATTTGGA
Organism: Gastrolobium villosum; assembly: GCA_032173675.1. NCBI lineage: Eukaryota > Viridiplantae > Streptophyta > Magnoliopsida > Fabales > Fabaceae > Gastrolobium > Gastrolobium villosum. The sequence goes on along the minus strand of JAVKPL010012943.1, from coordinate 16,869 downwards.
TATATATTGAATTTATGTATATTTATGGAATTACTAGTGCTATTCTATATTATACTTCATCCTCCTTCAAACAAACAAACCCACAAAAACTCATTTGTTCCACTGTGCACTGCTTGTTTGTGTCAATTTATTTAATTTTTTATTTTTTTATTTTTATTTTTGTTGGCACTTTTTTTATAATGGGCTAAGATAATATAACCTGTTATCTACCTTCTCTCACTTTATTTTTTATTTATTTATTGTAGACTTTGTAAATTATTGCTACAAATTGGAAGCTAAGGTTTCTATCCGGAAATTGATTTTTTGTGGAATTTTGTTCTCTTATTTTTATTCTTTAACATGCTAACAGGCTAAGACAGGCTTCACACAGGCTTTATTTTTTGTAAATAAACCAGGCCACAGGCCAATATTATATTCGTGACAGGTAACAGGATAAGGCCAGTCGGACACGTTTAAATACAGGATTAGCCCGTTAAGATCAAAGCTCGGCTCGACTCGGCCCGTCCCGTTAACACCCCTAAGAAGAAGGATAAAATTTCAGTTGAATTATAAAAATATATTAGCGGGCTGGCCCTCTGGGCCGAGCCCAGTTTTCCACCTCTAATTGTTAATATTTTATATAAATAATTTTTTTTGCAAGGATTAGTGTCGTTAGTCTTTGGAATTTCACAAATTTATATTTACAAAAATTGAAATCAGATTTACAAACTTGCAAGGATTAGGTGGCGCCACTATGGCGCCAACCAGCGCCACCCCACTGCCATATTTGCAACTTTCGTGTTTTCTTCACTGCACCATGGCGCCAGTTGGCGCCACACCACTGTCAAATTTTTTACATTCAGCCCTCTGCACTTGTGGAGGGGCCACTCCAGGGGCTGAGTTCCCGACCTTCTACCGCCCCATTTCTAACTCCGATTAACCCCAAATTTTGACACAACATAGAGGGTTACTCTACCTTCAAAATGGTGTAAGGCCCAACCCTATTGGACCACAGTGGAGGGAGATACGTTGGATGACATACACAAGGACCAACAATGCCTTGGGGCACTTACAACCCATCACAGTCCATTTACTGGTATAATATTAATTATGTTTCAATCACAAAGGTTCCATTACATGCTTTTGTTAACTAGCATAATAATCGATTCATAATTTAGGCTTAGAGTCCTTTACATTATATTTACATGCTTCCAATACATCATAGGTGGCTAATGGACAGATCCTATGCTCACACATAACATACATATACATCAAGTATAGTTATACATTTGCGAATGCATGGCATTTTCAACATGCACAAGTTCATGGCTTCAATTCAAAACATAAAATCCTATGCTAAATGTCTCCAACTGAATCCTCTAACATGGCCTTCCATATGCACCTCATAATCCACTCCTCCAGGCTCAACCTAACCTGAAATGATGTCCCCAAACGCAGGGTGAGATATACAAATATATCTCAGTAAACCAAGGGTACTAGAGGATCACTCCACCCCATGTCTCACTCAATGTACAACATATAACAAAGTATGAAATGCATGATATATAATATCACAACAACTGGGCACAATCCAAGAACATCCACAGCTGGATTACGTTCAACGGCCCCATCGTATAACACCTGGAATCTTCCTAGTGCCTCTCCCATGGTTGAGACGACCCCATGGCAAAACCCAACTGGAACCTTTCATGAGCCCTATCGAGCGGAAGTCCCACGTTTGGATCATCCTGGTACCGCTCCCAGAGTCGGTCCCACGGCAAAACCCGACTGGAATCCCCAACGGAATTATCCAGCGGAAGTCCAAACCAACACACATCTACTGGCCAGAGATCAAACAATTTACACACAACATGCTCCAAACATGTCACACAATCAAACAATGATGCATGAACATACATATTCATACAATGTTCAACAACACAAATTTCAACCACAACGTTCCACTAGGCGTGGTGGAGCACACAAGGAACTAAACCCGAGTTCCAAAGGTTTACCTCAACTTCGAAGCCAATGCTCTATACGTAAGCTCCAAGCTTAATCCGCTTCCATAGCGTCCGTGAGAGGCGACCTATATGGTCAACAACATGATCATCAAAACCATTTCCAAATCAACCATTTACTTACACAATTCACCATCAATTAGAATCACTTAGGCCCAATGGCACACAACCAATAATTTACCCATTTCAAACACATTACCCCTCACTACTCACCAATTCATAATTATTCACTAACACTTCAATTTCCTTCCAACCCAACATGGTTCAAAATTCACATAATGGTACCCCAAGGTTTTCAATTCAATTTAACACTTATTCTCATCATATAATCCTACCATTTATTCATACCAACCAATACTCAACCTATACATTCATGATCACAACACACCATTTCATCAATTTCCACCAAATTTCACTAAGTTATAAAATTATATATCACCATAAATTTTATTGGTTCAATCATCATTATTCATCATTCTAAACATTTAATTCCAAAGGAGCAACACCATTAAAAGCCCCAAAACATCACATTCATGAACACAACTTCAACCCAAAAAACCCATTTTGTGATCTTCATGAAACTCAAAGGGGAACAAGAATTCTTACCACCAATAGCTTGCAAATGTTCCTAGGAGTGATAGTCAAGTCTCCTCCCAAGCCAAAACACCACCAATAGCCCTCAAACACCTCAAATTCGCACCAAATACTCACAACCTCACTACAAACCACTTTGGTGTTGGAACTTTATCAATTTGGCGGTTCAAATGTGTGGAAAAGGGCAAGAAAGTTTCTTGCCCTTGCCTTCCATGGAGGCGCTCATGGGAGGGAGAAGAAGAGTGAAAGAGAGAGAGAAAAAGAAAGTCGCGTGGGGGAGGGAGGAAAAGAGAGAGAAACTAAGTGGGTTTGGTGGGAGCGGGTCCCACACGCGGTTTAACTTTAATTCCTCACCTAATTCCAATCACAAATTCACAATCTACATATTTTTCTGGTTCATGACATATTTATATTTCCTCAAAATACTTATAAAAAATATCACTCTTATCGGTACAATTATACCGCAGTATTTTTACACCGGAAAAATCACTATTCATCAAAATTTTCAAAACTTGACTATTCACTCAATTTTTCATCCTGAATCCATTTCCGGCATTATTTTTATCATTTGAGTTCTCCTACTCCATTTTTCATGCATCGGTTTACGTTTTTGGCAATTTACCATTTTGCCCTTGGTACACATTTCGACCCCAATTTCAGGATTTTCACTAATCCTTCCCTTTTTACCCACATTATATCATATAAATTCACATTTGAATTTATGAGGTGTTATATTCACCCCACATTTTTGGAATTTTGTCTGCAAAATCAATTATACACATATGCTAACTCAGGATACAACCGGAGAATCTCAGTCTCCCGTTCCCAAGTAGCTTCATCAGGTGAGCGGGCTTCTCACTGAATGTTTACATTACAATCCTTTGACTTTTCAGCCTCTTTTCACAATGGCCCAGCATTTCAAAGGCCCAACTAGGAGTCTTCAAGTTCTCCCCAAATTTCAATATCATCCGGTGTCACCACATGTGAACAGCTGGAGCACACATCGCAGTTGCACACTTTCTCTGCCTTAATAATTTCTTTTCACAAGCCATGCTACCTAACATATATGGCCCATATTTTCTCTCGGCAATCTTACTAATCCGATTAACTGGCCGACAATAACCAGTCCAATTCCATTTGTGCCACACAGGCACATAACAATCTCTGGCACATTACAGCCACAATTATCCTTATTTGAGTTTTATTTCTATGGAGTATGTACTCTCGTCATCGAATTCCTTTCGGTAACACTCATCACATGATTTTATTTTGTTAAACAATCAATTTTTCCTACATCTCTTATCCCACACTAACACTATTATGGAATCTCAACAACCCCTTAGAGCAATTCGCCGAGTAATCATCTAGTTCACGCTCAATGTACTTTCCTTTTCTGAGGGAATAATCCCAATTTTTGGCATTTAGCCACAAGTTGTATATACACATACTTTTTTCTCATGTTCTTAACCCACAACGTGCAATTTCACTTCTGCACTTTATCTTAAAACAAGCACCATCTCTGTGCTCATTTGTCGAATTTAACCTTACAGGTTCACCAACCTCCACCAAAACATGGCCCAAAATGTGACTTCCCGCATCCCGAGCATCTGGGAGCAGGAGGTCTCGCTGCACTCCCCTGAGCAGAAGTCCTCTTGAACTGATTTGGCGCTTGCTTAGCCGCCAACTGTTTTCCTTTGCCCTTGTTCCCAAACTTCCAGTCTCTCCAAGAAGTGGAACCACCAGTACCTTGTGGCACCTCAATCTTGGCCTTACTTGCGCTGCAGAAATCCTCAATATCACGACACTGCTGCACCAGAGCCCCGAAGTCTCTCGAAGCAGAACCAGCAAGGTGACCAGCAATGTCCTCATTAAGTCCCCTACGGAACTTAGCAGCTAAGAAAATAGGAGTCGGCCTCATCATACAAAAATGAGCAAACTTGACCAGCTCATTAAACTTGGCCAGGTACTCGTCAATAGACAACGAGCCTTGCACCAACCTGTCGAACTCTCCCTGCTTCCTCTCCTGAGCATCATATGGGAAGTATAGTCCAAGGAAGCAATCCTCAAAGAAAGGCCGTGTCATCACGTGCCCCTGCATCTCGAACACCTGCGAGGTGTTCGTCCACCACGCATGGGCATCGCCCTCCAGCATGTACGTGGCGAACATCAGCTTTTGTGGCTCGGTGCACTGCATCACCCTGAATATCTTGTCCAGGGCCTGGAGCCATCTAGCAGCAGCAATAGGGTCATAGGACCCATCAAAAGTAGGTGGCTTATGCTTACGGAAAGCATTCAGCCGGCGGTGATCTCATCTCGATCCTCAGCAAAAACAGGAATGGCCTGCATAGACCCCGTCAGGTGGCTACCTTCACGCATCTGACTCTGGGTGTCCTCCTAGTGACTAGGTGGAGGTGGAGGCGGTGGTGGCGGTGGAGGTGGTGGAGGACACTGTCCAGCAGCAGGACCAGCCCTCAACTCCTCTAACATGACCCTCATCATCGTCATGTTTGCCATCCGGTTCTCCTCCAGTACCTCTACAGTGGCTCTCATGTTCGCCTCTCTAATGGCGTCCAGCATAGCCTGATTTGCCAACCTCGTGGCCTCCTTGTCGGCTAGTCGGGCCGCCTGCATCTCAGCCAATGCAGCCAGGACAGGATCAGGTTGATCCTCACTCGTACCCTGGTTCCTCCTTGGTTGCACCATGAATCTGCACAAGTTACACAAAGAATGAGTTGATCAGCCCACGCCATGTGGTCACATATGCATTATCGTAATACACACCAATCAGAGAGAACACAAGATAGACACGCTACAAAACATCCTAAGTTATTGCAATACATACAGGCTTTTCCCTAGAAAGGCCTCTGATACCATAAAATGTAACACCCCGTGTTAACCCGGTTTGTTAACATGTCATTTAATTAAGCTACACTTAATTAAAATGCGGAATGACTTTTTCATAAATTCAATTATGACGTCATTAACCTTAGCCAAGTTGATTACTTAATTAATTTCATAAAATATCGTCTGTATGTAAATTGCAAGACAACTAACTAAATACCTCATATATAAATATTAAAGTGAATATCTAAAGTCACGGATCTACAACACGTAGTCCGGACAATATCCTGATACATTATCCAACTTTAAATAAAACAAGACATAATCAAATGCTCACCAAATAAGGCAACAATGCCCAACAGCAGTCTCAACAGCAAATAACATAGTACTATCTGAAGATAAAAGCATAATATAGTAAACAGGATCCAGCATCCAACATGTCAGCAAATACAGCAATATCTAACTCAACTATGGCCTCCTGCCACCTGAGGTCTCAACCCCCGGGTTACCTGAACCTGAAATAAGCGACCCCAAACGTGGGGTGAGATCTCTAACAAGAAATCTCAGTAAGACAAGGGGTCCTCGAGGATCTTCCACCCCAAGCTCACTTACATGTGCAATATAAGTTCTAAAAGCAGTAATTTTCAGTATAAGTTCCAAAAGTATGCAGTGCAACAGATATCCAATGCCATATGAGTTATCACTATTCTACTGGCCAGAGAAATGCAGGAATACGTCTATTACCTACATAGTAAGTACAAGGAACACCGCTTGCACCTCACCCACAGTCTCACCCTGTTGTATGTACTACATATTCAGGATTACCGTATAGGTGGACTCATGCATATCATAACAGCACATTGCATATAACAGCTCAACAGCATTTCCAAAACATCAAAAGCATGTAACACAGCATGCATAAACCACATCCCCATAGGACATGGTGGAACCACAACATGGCTAAACCGAGGACACGAAAGCTTACCTTGCAAGCGATCAATCCAAGCCAAGAGTCCAACCACTCTCACAGTCCAAAAACAGCAGTATCACAATCTGTTATGGACCAATAATATATCATTAAATATGCACCACAAGCATACAAGTTAAAGACCACGCCTTTCCATTAAGTTTTACGTCTTAAGGCTTCCAACAAAGCCATAAGCCTTTAATCACATGATTCTGACTTAGTTCATTAATTACAGAAGTCCAACTTCTTTAATCTAAGGTCCACAAACCCCCAATAGCCTACTGTATGAACAATGCAGCTACTGTTCTCCGAAATTCCAGAATATCCGGATATTCCTCGGGGCATATCCGGATATGCAATATCCGGATATCTTACTGACCATATCCGGATATACAATATCTGGATATCCAGATCCCAATATCCGGATATCAAATATCCGGATATCTGCTTGACAAATATTCGGATATTTCACGACAGAATGCAGTTTCTGCATTTCGTGAATATACAGTCCAAAGGTCCAACTTTTAACACTTATATACGTCCAAGGATTCATTTTTAAGCATATACAAGATCTCTTAGGTGTTGGTTACTTCATTTTAACCATTAGCATGCAAGGACTTCAATTTTAAAGCATTAAAACCCATGATCATGATAGGGAACTTACCCAAGCTCAAAACAGCAGCACAAAGTGCCTTGGGAGCTCCCAAATGGCTCCTCAAATCTGACCAAACTCAGAACACGAAATTGGTTCCACAAGGTAGGTTCTTTCTTCACAAAGGTTGACACTTTATAGCTCACAAGCCAAGAACAAGAGCTCTCACCAAGGGACACTAACTCAGCCCCTCAACACCTCACCAACAACAACCACAACTCAGAATGGAGCATTCACCCTCTTCACAAAGCTCACACACCCTCAACCAAGTGTTTAGATGGTGAAACAAAGAAGAAAAGATGAAGACTTTGCACAAAACAAGCATGGGAGGCTAAGGAAAGGTGGTGGCAGCAGCTGGCCCCCAAGTTACAGGTAGAGGCTGCACAATGACCTAGAAAATTGTGCTAACTAATGCATAAATAGGCATTTAAGTCTTAACGCGCAGTATTAGCCTTAATAGCTACGAAAAATATTTTAATCCCAAACTTTGGAATCTTAACCTACTCATTTTTATAAGATTTTTCATATTTTTATTTTATTTTTCGGAGCACATTTCTGGCACGCGCTTTTCCATAGCCAGTATCAGTTCTGGCACCAGTTCTCATTATTTTGACTTGAAACTTGTTTTACAAGTCCTACATATTATTCTAATAATTATAATACACTTATTATCATTTTCCGGGATACTTCACCGTTATGCATTTATATCGGGTAGCAGAACCGGTATCTGCGCTTTTCGCCCGAAAAGCGACTTTCAACATTATTAACCAATTACTATAATTATTAGAGCCTCATAATAATTATTAGGGTCAATTATGGAATTATTTCCTAATTATCACATTTATTTAATTAATCTCCTTAATTAGCGGTGCGGGTTCTTACAGTAGCTCTGATGAAGATTGGGAAGATCATTGTGGCCAAGTGGGCTATCACCAGACTGTGTAGTCTGTGAAACAGTTGACTCACTGCCATTTTCGGCCATACAACACTAAAAAGTTAACAAACAGCAGCAAAAAATAACCAAAAAAGAATATCAAATGAAGTCTGATCAGAAAAATAATCACAGATCCAGACAGAGAACAAGGAGACGAGAAGAATGACGGTGGTCCGAGGCCAAAATAAGGCTGCACGTGCCTCCACGCGCCGATGAAGTTGGTTGCGCGTGGGCTTCATTTGAAAAGTCATCGGAAAGTGGTCTAGACGTGATGGCAGATCTGTTTGGAGGTGTTTAGGCTACAGGAAAGTTGTTCGCGGCTGACAAACAGTGTGTAATCAAAGAAGATAAAGGTGAATGGTAGTCCTCTTGGTCCAAAAGGTCCCCAGAAGAATTTTTCCGATGGCGGTTGATGGCAGCATGAGGCAAAGAAATTAGGGTTTTCTTTTTGTGAAAAGAAATTTGGGTTTTGCTCTAAAGGCAAATAGGCGCAGAAGCAGAGCCGTCAGATCGAGAGCTCTGATACCAACTTGAAAAAAGGGTATTTGAAATATTATTGAATTGTGTAAATAATCAGTATAAAGAGGTCTCTATTTATAGAGAATACAAGACCTAATTCTTGACCTAGTATTTGACCTAATGGGCTTGGCCCAATACAACAAATAATAATTATTAAGTAAATAACTAATATTTACAACAAACACAAAACAAAAATGGGTTCCATGTTGGTGTCTCTATCTTATTTCTTAAAAGTAGACATTCAAACGAACTAATAATGAGAAGTGTTTTTTTTCCAAAAAAAAAGCATCTTTTTTTATAAAAAAAACCATTCAAACGGGCCTTATGAAAAGTGTAAATACCCTTTTTGGTCTCTGATAAATTTCACGAAACCCTTTTTAGTCACTTGCAATTAAAAAGGCCACTCGTGGTCCCTTAAAATTTTATAAAACAAGCCACGTTAGTCCTTCTGGTAGTTGGCATCCAACGGCCAATGTAACGGTGCACACTTGTCACGTTAGTTTGCTGACTCAGAATGAAACAGTCCTAATAGTTCAAAATTGCTTGTCTCCAAAAAACTTGGCTGGTTTAGGCTCTATTAGTTCAAAGCTGCCTTTATCTAAGCTATCATTCTCACTACTTAAAAGCACATGGTTAGCAACCAAATAATCAAACATAGATATAGGGGAACAACCATCAATGTCTTCATCTATAGAATTCATGGCATTCAAGACCTTAAATGCCATATTTTCGTCATTGACCCTCATACTCAATTCACCTGTTTTAACATCAATAATAGCATCCTCTTTAACTAAGAATGGCCTATCCAATATAATAGGCACATCCTTGGCAACTTCAAAATCAAGTATTACGAAATCTGCTGGAAAAATAAACCTATAAACTTTCACTAATATATTATTTATTTTTCCATCAGGGTCTCAAGTGACCTATCAACTAATTGAGGAGTTACTATGGTAGGAGAGGCTGCCACTCCAAGTTGTTTAACAGTAGAAATGTGCATCAAATTAATATTAGAGCCAAGATCACACAAGGCTCCTCCAATATTCCTATCTTCTACTGCACAATGAATTATAAAAGAACCTGAACTTTCCAGCTTGGGTGACAAATCATTGGAGAGGTAGTGCTCCTCTTGCTGTTTTTGAAGTCTTTGAGGAGAAGGGAGTTATCTTGCCCTTGATACAGGTTGAGGAACTTCATTATTCTGCATATCGATTTGTAGTCCCATTGATTTAGGCACTTGCTTTTCTGGTTCAACAGTAATCTCCTATTCCATGTCTTTCTCTTGAGGTGATGTTTGGCTGAGTGAAGGTTAAGTTGAAGGGGTGTCTTCCGTTTGCTGTCCTTCCTTCTCTATTAATTTCCTCAAGGTAGACGGCCTTATAGCATACTCCAGCTGATCCACTTCTATGGCATTCCTCAATTGGAGGTCTTTGCATACTTCTTTTTCATCCCTCCTTGGCAATTCAGTATCACTAGGGAGTGCCCCCAAAGGTTTGCTACTAATTGCTGTAGCAAGTTGACCTATTTGTGTCTCAATGCTTTTCAACATGGTTCTGTGACTTTGGAGTAGAGCTGCCTGATTCTGAAGCATTTGCCCATGATTTTGCATAGCTTGATCATTCTTTGCAGCACAATCTTTCATCCACTGCTCAAAAGGAGGGTGTGCTTCTGCAGAGCTTAATTCTTGCTGTTCAGCAAAAAATTGTTGAATTAAACAAGGTGAAAAATGCTCATTTAGTTCAATGACTGCTGCCATCCTTGATAAGGTTGCTGATGTTGATAATTTTGGCCTTGGCCTTGACCAAAATTACCTCCATGGTTCTGCCATATTTGATGATTGAACTAGTTGTGATTTTGGTTGAAGTCTCCCACATATAGGATAGATTATGGGTTGTTGGGGCATTCTTCCAAAGCATGAAGTTGGCACAAGGAGTAGATATGTGCTGTAGCAGATATTGGAGCAGGTGCTGGTTGCCTTTCTTCCACCACCACCTTGACAAGATTTTCTATAGTTTCATTTAAGGCAGCAAGTTGAGTTACAAATGAAGTTGTTTCATTGACTTCATGGATAAAATTTGCTTCATAAAATCCATCCTCCCATGCCATTGTGGTTCCCTTTATTTTTTCTTCAAAATTGGCAGAACCCAGACTTGTCACTAGTTTTTTTTTTACAATTTATTTCTGCAAACTTTACAACAAACGTCAGAGTTTAATAGAAATTAAAAAGAAGAAGAATAAAAAATTAAAATTCAAGAACCTAAAGACAGTATATCAAAAAGAAACTAAATCAAACACCGTTCCCCGACAACGGCGCCATTTTGTTGGTGGTAGTTGTTTTGTAAAAAGTATATAATCCAAAAAGAAAGGGAAATTTAATTTCTTTCGTTTATTCTTTTTTTATTTTCTTGAAGGTTAATTTGATGGCTTTTTCAATGAAAATTATAATTTCTAAAATGCAAACTATAATAAAAATAGTATCAACATGTTTAATTTAGTTTAGAATTATGATTTCAATGACTTTCCCTTATAAAATGCATGTCTGCGTTTTAACTGCTGTAGCATCTATCTTGATGGAATCTGACTTTCGTAGAACCCAACTCAATTTTCCCAAATTCAGTTCTAAAAATGATTCAAATTAATCTTTTAATCTTGAATCAGTTTATTGATGACTTATAATCAAATTCTTTCCTAGATTATTCCTAAACTTGGAATCTTGAATTAATGAAAGGCATAAAGTCAAATTTTCCAATAAAAATTCATGCAAGAATTTTTAAGCCCATTCCCATGGAACTTAAATAAAGAAAATTTCATTAATCAAACCTCAAGAATATGCAAGCAATTTGAGTCAATTAATGGGTACTTGTCATCTTAATCAGAATTCTAAAAAAGAAATTAGCAATGCATGTTGAAGATTAAAGCAAAAATGAAACTCAACATAATAGTAAACTAAACATAACAGTAAACATAGTTTTCATTCAAATTCAAATTGCTACAACCTCTGAAGTACGGACACGGGTTTTGGGGAGAAAATTGCCTTTCAGACACGTTTCCGACATAGACACATTCCGATATGAGATCAATTTTTTGGGACACGTTGACTAAAGGGACACGCGATTTTGACCGAATCCGACACGCGGTCAACGTATTTGGACACGTTTTAACATTTTTTTTTGTAAAAATAAAAAAAAATTACAATTAAAAAAAAATAAAATATTTAATAAAAATTGAAAAGTTTAGAAATGGAGAACCCTATCTCGTTAAGTTCTACTGTCTTCTTCGTCGTTGGCCCTCGCCTCTTCTTCCTATGCTCGTCGTCTACTCTCCGGTCCGAATCAGAAACCTGGTAAGTCTCATTCGATTTTGATTTCAATTGCTGCTCCTTTGTGTTGACGCCGGTTGTGAGCTGTGTAAACTCTTTTCATTTTAATTTGTTTTGTTTAGTTTTGACCAAGGTAGCAACTAGCAAGCAGCAAGAGTGGAGAAATGGAGAACAGTGCTACGGGAATGGTTCGACCGAGTTGACTCAGACAAAAGTGGAGGCATAACAGCGCTCCAACTCAAGGTTTTTTTTTTTTTTTTAATTCAATTTCAATTGATTTGTGATTTATAAAATTGTTTTTGACATTCAGACACTGTCGGCAACCTCGAATTTCCCCTCACGGTTGTTCAGCAGATGATCAGGTCCATAATTCTTGTCTCCACTTATATTTCAATTTCGGATTCATGCATGATTCTTTTTTTTTTTAATTTAATTTCTCCTATACATACTGTTTAGAATTTGGGGACCTGGGGCTGGGGTTGCTTATACATATTATCGTTTAGTTATTTTGTTTGCTCTGCTTTAGAAGCACATTTCTGATACAAATGCAAAGTAAAATGAGTTTCTTTTGTAAGCTTTGTTTGTTTGCTTGGTTTCCTCATGCATGGTTTCTTTGTTTGCTCTGCTTTAGAAGCACGATTCTTTGTAAGCTTCACTGTGTCGATATGTTATTAGATGTGTTTCTGTTGCCTGGTCTGAGATAAGAATAAGATAGGAAACTTGTATGTGATTTTTTGTAACCTATCATGCCTTGGGTTGCAGGTGAGCCATATATAAAATTGGGTTCCCTGTCTGTGGGTTCTCCATCTTCATCTACTTCAATGGATCATCATCAACAAACAGCTGTGGAGTATAGGAACTCACAAGGAGGGATGTACCCGGATGTCATGGAAACCTTTTTAGAGTGAATGGAGGAGAAAAGCTATGTAAGTTGTACAAGGGAGAATGAAAAATTAAAAGTTGTATTTAGGCAAAGTTATTTGTGTTCCTTTTCATGTGTTTGCTTTCTTTCCACTTCGTAAAAAGTGTTTCTGTCATCCACTTAGTGCAACTTGATTAATGATAACTTCTTTCTCTCTTTTTCATGCTGTCTTACTTACATATCCTATATATCCACAAGCAATAAGTTATTACAATTATCTGAAAGAGTAACGTGTAATTTAATCATATGGTGGTGGTCAGTTAGCATAACCAAGCAAACTGGGTATTCAATACACTGAATTGTGTTTGTAGTCAATTGTGTGTATGGTTTCTATTTTCCCCCTCTCTACATTATGTGTTTTATTTCCTATACCATATAGTTTTAGTAACGTTTCTTGGGTATACTTTTATTTGATGGTAAAATAAATGAAGATGGATTGGTGGAGTTACAAGCAGAATGGGAAAATGCAAGGAAAATTATGGAACTACAGAAAAGTTTGACATAACTCCACCACTCAATCAGAAAGCAGTATGAATTTCTCCACAATGCCTTGTGAGTGGTCTACACTCTACACTCTACACTCTTGGGATGTTCTATTATTTTTGCTTAATATTTTATGTTATGAAAATTTGAATATTTGATTAGTTATATGACTTATTATAAGTTGCTATATGTATTAAATGTAAACTATATTATATATATTATAAATATTATTTAATATCAAAACGTGTCCGAACGTGTCGAAATTTGGCATTTTTTAGAATTAACGTGTCGGGGTGTCGTGTCGTGTCCTGTGTCAGTGTCCGTGCATCATAGGCTACAACTAAGAAAAACTAAAGCACGATGCTACTGATCCAGAAAGCATGCATGCAGAATTCCTTTCCTCTTGAATCCCTTCAAGAATGAGGTCTTTCACACATGTATCTCCAAGAATCTTTCAAAGAAATCTAAAGCGCTCAAAATATGAAAACTGATTACAATGAAATTCTGAGTTCTCTCATATCACAAAATGCAAACTCTGATTTTTAACTAAAGCTTCAAGTAGATGCTGTCCCTTAGATCAAGCAAGCATCTAATGGTCCTCACATTGCCATCGCATCTAATGGTCCTCACATTGCCATCGCATCTTCTTTATTCTTTTTTTATCTGCCATGTGTCTTTTTCTGCAGCAAAAAATGAAAATAATTAGTGAAAATCTAAATTGCCTTTTTTACCCCATTTTACCAACTTGGGCTTACTCTTTTAGGTTTCTCCCAATTTTTACCTTCATTTTGACAAAATGCCCATAAAACATAGGAGAATTACTACTAATGTAAGTAGAAGGACAAAATGCCCATAAAACATAGGAGAATTACTACTAATGTATGTAGAAGTTAAGACTAGCAAACAACATTCCAACCAAACCGTTCATGGCCTGTTAGATGGACTGGGACACAAAAAATATGATGTTCTCTTCAAGGCTGAGGAAGTATGTGATTCATTTACTTAAGTAAATGATGAGTTATCCTGGCATCTTTGTTTTCAAATTTAATTGAGGATTTGAGTCATATTTTGTTTAAGAGATATCTAAATTTTCTGTGATTGGTTGCAAAAATGTTTTACATTGAATGTGGTTGGAGAAAACTATCTATTGATCAAGGGATCCTTTGACTGTTTGATCCTCCATGCGAGAGAAGTTTATTTTAAGCAGTTTTTAATCTCATGATTTGGTTCTTTTCTTTTTTGCATCGGATAGTTTTTGATTTTTGTGCCTATGAATCAATAAGTTCTACTATATACGCTCTCTTTGATCTGTTTCTAAGTTTTGGGAAATGTTTCTAAAATTTACTGACTTTTACAATATTTCCACCTTTAATATACTGATGACATGACTGAAAGCGTATATACAGAGTTCTACAAATTGTTTCCGTGTTAGTTTCTGATTCAGCCTGCTATGTAACACCAAATTCACTTATTCTTTGAATCACCCTGGCTTGCTTATGGCTCAAAGCATGTCTCCTACAGTGATTCATAAATTTTCTGCACCATTTGACTGTCGTAAAGTTCTATAGTAGCACTAAACTTACTATATACAGACCCTCGATTGTTTGTGTGGTGTAGATTGCTGAAGTTATCATCTCTTATAGTCTTATTATATTATTTTACTGGGGCAAGTATTAATTACATAATTAAAAAACATGGTATGGTTTTGAATCTTTTGAGGCAGTTTGGCATTTATCTTGTACGCTGATATTTTCATGCAGGTGGATATGACATCATTGAAGCAGATGAGAGAAAATGACCTCAAAGAGCTTGGAATTCCAATGGTAATTATCTTTCTTTTCATTTATGGCATATGTTCAGTTGTTGTTCAATTGAGTTTGGAATTTAAATTAAATTTCACACCATATATATTGACTAATGTATTGCTGCTATGTGTATCAAAGAGATAACTTAGGATGAGTCCAGTTACTGGAATTGTGTTGGAGGACTTCTTGGTGTTAACTTTGACTTTGCATGCTTGTTTTGTTAGTAATAGTTGCCTTTGTCCAGTACCACTCGTTTTCCTCATATCTCTGTTTCACTTCTTGTAGCATTTTTATTATCTGGATGTATAAGTATTTGACTGTTGACCATGTAAAACATAGGAAACATATCTTACACGCCATGCAACCCATAAAAAATCAGAACCTTTTTGAATTTTGAGTACCATCCATCTCCCTCTTCTAAATTCCATTTCAACTATAACAATTAATTTGTTTTCTAATTTTGTAATCAATCATTTCTCCTAATGGACTTACCTAATATCTTATGAGTGAGGATATTCTAACTACCAAAAATTCTTACTACTAATTTACTACCTATCACATCACCATTGGATCAAAGAGAGAGAATGTTAAAAAGTTTTTGAAGAGAGAGAAAATATTAATCTAATGGTGATTAGATAGGTAGTAAGTTGGTAGTGGAAAATTTTGGTAGTGGGAATATCCCTCCTCATATCTTATTACCTTTATTACCATTTTGCTGGGAGACATGAATTTTCCTCTGTACTGGCCTAAACTTTTAGCGGGTGGAAATACTTTTTACATCTTACATAGTTTGAGGAAGTCTAGCAAAAATGCATATAATATGAAATTCAGTTCAGTCAAGGCTAAAAGATGCTGGCAAATTTTGCATTCTGAACCATATGAAAGTTGTTGGTCAGAGTATTCCGCTTAACATTATTTGTTGTTCTTGTTGCTGTTTTTGCTTTTTTATGTGCTTATATTACTCCATAATAGCTTGCTACAGGCTACCATGGGAGCAACTTCATAAGCAATTAAAATTCTTATATTGATTTGCGTATGTGGTCTTTTATCTTTCTTCTTATGAAGGTTGTTTAAGTTGCAGGGTCCAAGACAAAAAATTCTTCTCGCTCTCTTGCCTCGTGCCATGCACCAATAGTGATCTATTATACTCGATGTAGAAGCTGATGCATGTTAGATCGGCATCTTTTTCTTTTGGTGATGTTGAAACTTGAGAATTTGTACTAATATATACATATATTCCTTTCCTTTGGGGAATAAGTGTGACCCATGTATTCACTGTCCCATTTTGTATTTGAAAACAAGTATTGGTTAAAAGTTTAGATTTTTTTTGGCAATTTCGATGTGTAATGTACCATTGGATGATAGTATTCCGCAAATAAGTGTAGACTCCAATGCCAATGTACCATTAGATTATGTGTGTATGCACCCAACATGTATTACTACAGTATAAATCCTTTATTCAAATTATAAACAAATGAAATTCACGTAACATTGACAATAAAAACGAAGGTAGATCATTTAATTGGTGATGTATTCAAATACCATGCAATATTGAAAATACTTTTCACCATGGCTTAAAGCATAGGAAAATATATTATTGGGAACATAGTGGACTCAATTTGCATGGCTTTTTGCATTGAGATGCAAAACATGATATCACCAAAGACTTGTGCAAGAACTTAAAATTCCATTGTATTTCTTATTCAGGCGACAAGTTGTATTTTAGGAAATCAGAAACTAGAAAGAACAAAAATGGGCACAAGTTAACAACTAGTTATCATTATTTAGAGTTGAATTATTGTTCGGACAATCTTGAAAATAAGATCCTTAAGA